>JAUKNK010000076.1:3180000-3267500 GCA_030765055.1 Mantis religiosa | reverse complement strand
ACCTTACATTCGTCTTTCAGGATAAGGGAAAACCCCGGGGAAAACCTTATCCACGTAACTCACCCTGACCGAGATCGAACTCAGCACCTCTTATACGTGAGGCAGACCCGCTAACATCAAGGCTAACGAGCTGGGCAGACGCAGGGATAAGATGTCTTCGGCACGCTCGCTATAGAGAGAGCAACGTCGTCGCGTGTTCTCCAAGTTATGTCCGCATTGCAAGCATAGACAGTGTTTTCTTAGAATATTTACCAAGTGAACAATCAGATTAATGGCCGCGCCATCACCGAGTGTTTAGAACGCCTGACTTCCACCAAGGCGGCCCAGGTTCGTTCCCAGGTGACCGCAAAGCGAGAACTCTGGTTGGCAACGAAGCGTTGGGACCAGTTTTTTGTGGGACCTACGGTTTCCCCCACCAACATTCCATCAACTGCTCATCATCTAGGAGCCTGAGGACCTCAGCACCACTATCTATTGGCATTTCGTACATTACCTACACTTCCTATATATTGCCTTCTTAAATATTTGCTAAAGAACGGCATTTATGGCAACTGGACTGGGTAACTATGAATTATGGCTTTTTCCAGGTACAGCGTTCATTTAAAACCTAACGATACATTTAATCTTTGAGACACTGAAACCAGTAAACATACCATTGGCTAAATCACAGCCGCATGGAGCAGAACAATGTTCCCTGGCGCATCTGAATTGCGATTTACTGGTTTTGCGCCATTAAACTCTAAAACTGCTTCAACGCACCAAGGGACATCGGCTTAGGTGAAAGAACGTGCATGTGGGTTACCTGGTGGATATACAAACTTCTCTCAAGACTAACGTTAAAGCAATTAATGAAAATATGTTTAAGAATATTGTAAGAATATATGTAAGTGTATATGTATATATGTAAGTAAGGAGTACTAAATGTTGCACTACTTGAACCGATGATGAACGCCGACCCCAAGAATTTATCTTTACATTTAGGAAACACAATTTTGAATTATAGGTTACTTGGTTAGTAAGCTATAGAAGGTCCTTTTTGCTTAACATCGATATATTCGCGTATATTTGTTCCAAGTTTTTCTTACATGCAACGGTCCGTTGCCATGAGGATACATGATGTTGAATTTGGAGGGTTCTGCACGTGCATATTTATAAGTATGCCAAGAAAAGACGTTTTTGTAAAATCGGCCGAAATCCTGTCTACTGAACTGATAATAGTAGATATATGAACCCATTGGTAGAGAAAAAATCTTAGTAACCACCTTTATATTAGCCTCCTTAATTTTATATATATAATTACCGATGTTTTAAACGAGTTCTTCTGAAACAAGGTATTTTAGAAACGCTTATAAACTTATCGCACAAACGCCAGAGAGTACAAAAGTAACTTGAATACCTGATCCTACCTGTTATTTCTTTTTACTTTAGAATCAACGTCCTCCATCATAACTAAGGGGCAAGATTGCCTTTGTACATCATACAAAATTTGTGTGCATTTAATCTAATAATATGTGTAATTGAATTCAAATCCTAATTCAAATTCAAATGATCAAAACAAATGAACTCCAATTACCACTGAACCAAAGCCAAGCCAGGAGCAAAAGCAGATGCAGGTCGCCTGGTTTCTCACGGCCGAAGGGTTGCACGCCACGGTACCTGTCCGCTGTGCGGATTTACCCGTGCGGTATGATAAATATTTATGCGCAGGCTTGCGTGTCGTTTAGTAAGACGGCGCAGTTGGCCTCTGCTGATGCTTCTGGTACCGGGATATTCCCCCTTTGGGGGGGGGGACAGTGCCCGTTCCACCTTGCTTTGTGATGTCGCTAGCGATCCGTCAAGCAGTGGTGGAACTAGTAGCGAGAGACCAGATGGGAATTAAGGTCTTGAGTTTTAATAAGTCCAGGTCGTGCGCGCGTCCCAGGGCACGACTGCGGGTGTTAACCTGCCAGCCGCAGCCAAGGCGCGAGATGACCTGGCAGTGATTGGTAGGGGCAGGTGGAGAGGCAGACTCTACCACCCAAGGGCGTCCTTGGGTAGGCGATAGCACCTCCGTCTCCTGGGGAGACGGTGGTCGTATTGCCCCAATGAATTTACCAGCTGGTTGGTGTGGGGAGTGATCTTGGCATACAACGTGCGCGTTCGTTCACGCACGACGTCTTCGACGTATGGTATGCCAGACTGCATATGCAAGAAGTGAGATGGGAACCTGCGGTCGGTACCGTAGACCATCCTTGAGGCTCTGTTCTGCACGGCCTGTAGTCTGCGGAGGGTGGTATGAGCCACCGAGCACCAGACCTCGCATCCATACAGGATCAGAGGCGGGATGATTGCACGGTACGTCCGTAGTTTGAGGCGGATGGGCATGGTTGATATAACCATACGGTAGAGTAGCCTGAGTGCAGCGTGGCCGAGGCCGCCCTTTGCCCTGACATAAGAGTGGAAGTGAGGCCGCGGTCCAATTGGATTCCTAGGTACTTGGCGGTTCGAACCCAGGGGATTCTTATCCGCCGTAACCGCAGGTCTCCATACGGGCGCCAGCTACGGATCTTAGCCAGCATAAGAGCGGAGCTCTTCTGCGGGCTAATGGCCATCCTCCACTTCTCACTCCACCTGCCAATGGCGTGGAGCTGACTCTGTAGAGGGAGAAGACAGTAGCGGACGTTCTTGTTCTGTGCCAGTATGAGGACATCGTCAGCATACTGACACAAAATAGTGCGCGGTTCCGTGGGTAGGTCAGACATGTAGGCAGCGAAGAGTACCGGGGACAGAACACTGCCTTCCGGGACTCCAGCCGCTATGGGTCTGACAGAGGATAGCTTCCCCTCGACCCTCACTCTGAAGGTGCGGTCCTTGAGTAAGCTGCTGAGTATTGGCAGGTATGGAGGAGGGAGTTGATCTTCTTTGAGTTTGAACAACAACCCCTTGTGCAACGTGGTGGCGAAGGCCTTCTCCACGTCCAAGAGCACAGCGATGGTTTTGAGGCCGTCCTGGAATCCCAGGGCAGCTTTCTCCGCCAAGAGCAGTAGCTGCAAAGTGGTGCAATGGCCGCGACGGAAACCGAATTGGTTATCCGGGAGTAGGAGCCTCTGCTCAAAGAGAGGAGTTAGGTGGGGGAGGAGCAATCGTTCAAAGATCTTTGAGACGATTGGAAGCAAGCTGATGGATCGGTAACTTTCCGAGAAGGCTGGATTCTTGCGCGGCTTCAATATCCATACGACCCTTGCCTCTTTCAAACAATTTGGGAAGTGGCGCAGAGTGAGGCATGCGTTGTAAATCCGCGTCAAGTGTATCAAAGCTTTACCAGGAAGGTGCTGGAGCATGTTGGCTAGGGGATTTGTTAGGTTTCAGGCTTTGGATTTGAGCGGTCACCTGTTTAGGGGTGACGATGGGGGATGTGGATCTCCGCATGTGGAGATGGTGTTGCCTCATAGAGGTATTCCACCGTATCCTCCACATGTTCGGCGAACTCGTCGTCTTGGGGGTCTTCCCTTGGTTCGAATTGACTTTCCAAGTAGTCTGCGAAACACGTGGCTTTCTCTTGGGGCTCAAACGCAAGCCTTCTACGAGTGCCATGGAGTAGATGCCAGTGCACGGTCCGGTCCCTTCTGAGGGAGCGGATGATCCGCCTGGATTGCTTCTCCGTGAGGTCAACCCTCTGATTGGTGAGTTCCCAGGCCACTGAGCGATTGCGCACGAAGCAGTCTTCTTGCCAGGGTTTTGAACTGCCGGTAGACTGCTTCGATCCTGGGGTGGCGGAAGCGCTGCCATAGTTTCCGGACGACTGCTTTAGCTTTAAGCAGCTGCCGGAGTTCAGGAGGTATGGTTCTGGGGTTATGGTGTTCAGATGGAATGCGGTGCGTGTGTGCCCGTACCACATTTAGGAGAAGTTTGGGAGAAGGATGTAGCTGCCGCTTCCAAGGCCTCGATAGAGTCGATGCGTGGTCGCGGATCCACGGTTTGTTTATGGTCAAGGACGGCTGCATCCCAGTCGACCTCGTATGTCCAGTCTGGATTTAACAGAGCTGGCATGTCAACGTTCGAGTCCACCACGACAGGGTCGTGGTCGGAGTCGAGTTCGTTGACTACAGAGAGGTCTAGATGGTATGTAAAGTTCTTGGTGATTATGATATCGAGTACGTCCGGCCTACCGCGGGCCGGGTAGAAAGTAGGTCCTCTTAGTCCATAGGTGACGAGGTTTGGATTACCACTGATGAGGCGGTAGAGCCCGCGCCCCTTGGCATTTTGGTGCGGCTGTGCCAGTGGGCATGCTTCGCATTGAGATCACCTGTGATGCAGACCACTGGGTGGAGGTTTATAGGGTGGTGTAGTCTGCCTCATGGAAGCGGTGGTCGGGAGGGTGGAATGCCTCTATCAGCAACGTGTCAAGTCCACCGATGGTGAGCCTGATAGCGCAAGCCTCCACGTACTGAATTTGGAGTAACGGGAAGGGCGCGTGGGTGATGTGGTTGCGGATGAAAATGGCTGTGCCACCGCCTCGTCGTCCGACGCGATCGGATCGAAGGGCGGCGTAGCTAGGTAGCGAGAAATGCCAGGCGGAATCCAGATGTGTCTCTCAGACTAATAGGACGTCAATCCCGAAGAATTGTGCAAACTCAAGTACGCTGGGATGGTGACCCCGAATGCCATTTGAGTTCCAGAACGTGGTGCACCTTGATCTTCGAAAAAGTCGAGGGGTCATCACCTGGCTGATCCGGGATACAGCTCCCCAAGCGTTTGAAGCACAATAGAGTGTTTCTGCATGGGTGTTAGGAGGGGGTTGCTTTCCCGCAGCTTGCAGTTGCGCAGTGCAGGAAGCGCCCTTTGAATTAGGTCCCCAAACCACAGAGATAGGGCCTGGAACTCCTCCATGTCAGCCTGGGACACGTTGGTCCCTAAGGCCGCTGAGGTTGTGCCGGCGTTCGCCGGTTTATGCGCTGCAGGTTCGACCGGGGTCGCTACCTGCGGTGTCGGCGCAGCTGGTGCCTCTGGTTCCGGGGCACGAGCTGGGGTGGTTGCTGGCTGCTTCTTTGCGGTGGGCGGATTAGTGGATTTCCCACTCTTCTTGCCTTTTCCACCCTTTTTTGTTTCGCCACTCCTATTGTCCCCGCTTGTGGAGTGTACAGCGGGTTCGGCCACTGTTGCCGGTGCTGTAGTAGGTTCTGCAGGGGAGGCGGAAGCCTCTGTCCTCTGAGGGTGGTTTCGGCCACGAAGGACACACCAGGGCGGACTGTAGCAGTCTCCGGGTTGCCTTGGCGGCGGCTCTCAATAATCCTCAGCCTGGTTTCGCAGCCCTTGTAAACGCTCACGTGCTGCTGCTAGCAGTTCACACATTGGAACTCCTCGGGCGGGTTGGGGCGGTCCTTCAGGGCATGGGGGCACGCGCATCTCAAGCATTTGAACTTTCGCTCACACATAGTGCTTGAGTGATGGAACTCCATGCACAGGTGGCACTGCATGGGTCACTCCCTACCGTGAAAGCGTTCCACTTTCACGACAGTGAAGATCAGCCTGCTGACAAGTTCAATGGGCTGCACATGGGCCTCTCGCACCTTGTCCACAAGGACCAGGAAAAGAGGCATGGGAACTTTGATGGTGCCTTCTTCTGAGGAGACAGTCTTCCTCAGCTGGGTGACAGAGATGGCGTCTATGCCAAATTCGTCCTTCAGCGCCGATCTGACGTCGTCAGGAATACAGTCAGAGTCTAGGCCTCTGATGATACGCCTCTCTAGGTGTGTTCGTTGAGGCGAGTAGCTGTAGAATTCAATATTCCGCTCTCGTAGTACAGCCCTTGCTCCCTCATGATCCTCCACGCTTGAGGTGATTGCATTAACCTTTCTAGGCCTCCTGCACCCTTCAAATTTCATTTTCAGGCGTTGGGCAGTAATCTCATAATTCACACATGGTTTGGGAAGGTATCTGCAACGATAGTTGGCAATTTAAGTCCCCCTTTGCATGGGGGTGGATAGCTACCCTGTGGTTGGGTTGATGGTGGTTTGGGACGTTACCTCTTTCTTCGTCCCTCTACTAGCGTGAAGCTCTCAGCGTCGGAGCCATTTGACTCCGGCAGAGCAAACTGTGAGGGGTGGGAAGTAGCTGGTGCTACCCCGTGAGTTTAGTGCGCTTTTGCACAGGCTCTGCGCTCTCAGGGGAGGCAGGGTTATGGTTGGGTCTGGGTCTTGCGCCGTCGATAGTCAGCGCAGTTACCCTGCGGCTGCTGGAATTGGACAGGACCCACTCTAGGGAGGCACCTACGCGAGCCATTGAGACTCGGGGTGTATGGCCGGAGGCCCGTACCCTCGGCTGTCGTCTTACCAGCCCGCTGTAACGTTGTCTGTCAGTCCGTTTGTCTGGGTAGGAACAGAAAGCAGACAGTGTAAGAGTAGAATGAAAATAAGTGGTCTGCTCTTGGCCTGGCTTACGCTCGTGTTATGGCGGGCCGGAGCCCGCTACTAAATTTGGAAGACGCCAGTGGAAATGCTGCTGTTAGTGCCTGCAAGTCTCCAGGCCTGTGGTGCAAATTGTAGCTTGCTATTGCTACGCGGCTGCTGCTGCTTGTTTCTGCATGCTTGCTGCTTGCTGCGGCTGCTCTTAGAAGGCCATTCGGCACTTCTTCTGCGGCGGGCTCGAAGACGGCAGGGGGCGCTGCTGCATGCAGTTCACTCTTGGGAAGCTCGAAGAGGAGTGATGAGTTCACGAGTGACACGAGTGACTGAACCAAGCCATACCATACCGTGTGGTGCTGACTGACTGTATATAGCCAGAAGGTTTTTGCTGCGTGCCCACCCGTTAAGGGTTTTACCGCAGGTAAGGTAGATTTCAGGATATTGTAGGGTGAAATGTAGGTTTTTAGGATGGTGTTATTTATGAGGTTACAAGTATGTACCTGGGGGTTGAAGGACAGGATACAACACCTTGTACCCTATTGAATCAAGTTGGCTAAGTCCGTCAATATATACTCATTTCGGTGTACTTCCTTTCTAATTTATATTTAATTCTTCTTTTGCAATTCCGTCTGTGAACATTCTAAATGATCTTTCTTTTTTAGTGATAAAGTGCACTTTAACCTAAGCTAAACCTAAAGGACTTATTCATGTGACAAACAAAGTTGTGTATTAAATTGCCATTCATTATCTTTGGTAGAAGATATTACAGGTAGAGCCACCTATGGACAGTAGCAAGCACTTTTTAAAATAGATATCGCCTACAAGCGAATAAGAGTTTCTGAAATAAAATACGTGTAACTAAATCATATCCCCCTGTAATAATAAAAGATATCACTTGAACAGTGACTGAAGGTACTGCTATCACACTACATTCTCGAGCCACTCCTCCAAAAGCGCATATCCTTCCATTATTTATGTACATGTCTATATAAGTGGATCCATAGCCCATTTCGATTATTTTCGTCAAATCCTGCAGTGTTTCAAGTCTGAAGCTATTTCTGTGAGATCGTCTGAGAGACAGGAACGGTGAGTAGCGGTTTTAAGATATATCGATACTGAAAAATGGAATCGAAAGACAAAGGAATGCTCCAAAACCTTCAATGAGGTGAGGTATGATGTAATAAATTACCCTCTTTTAACGAGAACCAATTTAACAAGATTTTGCTTATTTATTATAATTTGCAACTTGGATGAACACTTTATGAAGTATTTTGAAAGTATAAAGCACGTCCGAGATCCTTGCAAAAATACTCAAGCTACAAATTTTATTAATTTTATTTGTTTTGCAAATATATTGCTGAACGTCAAAGTCATCTGTATCCCAGAGTAGAAGGGGACCAATAAATAAATTATTGAATTTGTAACCGAGGCTTTTATTGAACTATTTTTCAGCAGACCTTTGCCAAATTCTCAAACACACCCATTGAAATATTTGTAACATGTGGCTCTGAATCGTGATCCTAGTTATTACATGGCATCAAGATATATATATATATATATATATATATATATATATATATATATATATATATATATATATGTGTGTGTGTGTGTGTGTGTGTGTAGCATTTAGAGTACTTCCATTTAACACACAATTATTTATTATTTTGAAATTACGTTTGCATAAAGTTAAAATACGCTACCCTTTTACGTAGTAAGGCAAACATAAATCTATTCTAAACCTAAAGAAGTTAATCACATGTCCTACAAAGGTTTATAAATTATATTCGTTCTTCTTCCACGGTATAAGATATTAAAGATAAGAGCTTCCTATGGACAGAAGGGAGATGTTTCTTGGAGCTTACCTTGTTTCTGAGACAATAAACTTGTCTTCTTTTTAACCTTCCTACTTGTACCACTAACGTGCTGTTAGTTTTCTTGTTCCTCTATCCCTTGTTAGGTCGGGCCTGGGAAACAGATGCTTCGGATCCCATAGAGAACCAGGATAGTTGATCAGCCCACTTCCTGCTATGAAGGTGATAGAAGTGGAAGATAAATAAGAAGGCGAGATGAATGATAGTGAAGATGATGGAGCAACTGGCTGAATGCTGCCGTGGGAAACCGGATGATCCTGGAAAGCTCATCCCAGCGCCATGTTGTCCATCACAAATCCCGTTCTCGGTCATATGGGATAGAACCCGGGCCTCTTGGTGAGTTCCAAGCGGTCTAAATACTTCCAATAAGTTTATCCCGGAATAAAGTAAATTCGGTGCGTAACATTATTTTTTTAATAATAAGCCAAAGTGTTATAATCACAGCACATTCTCAACTCACTCGTCCAAAATGACGTATCATTCCATCTTTTCTAAATTGGCATACGCATTTGCACAATTAGTTTCTTAACCCATTTGGTTATAGTTGGTCAAATCATGTCATGCTTCAAGTTCCATTATATTCCTACGAAATTACCAGGAAAGAGTGGAATGGTGCTAGAGTTAAGAGAAATCGATATTGGGAAACTGTAACTAAAGACAAACAACGGCCTGAAAAATATAGATGGTATAATATAATTTGCCATAAAGTACACTCTTGCACTAAGAAAATTTCAATAAGAAAACTTTTCCTATTCCATACGAGTAAAGTGTGGGAGGAACTCTTCAGAAATGTAATGTGAACGTAAAGTGCTTTTGATACCTTTCCCAGAAAATTCAAGCTGCCCATATTGTTTCGTCTGCAAATATAATGAGCATTGGGAATCTTGAACAAAGCTTTAAAGATATTGCATACCAAATTACAAAACGCTAAAGTGTATCTCTCTAGAGGTGAAAAGTTGCGTCCTATGACTTTCAGTAACGCCTATTTTATGAATGTGCAATATGTTGATCACATAGTTTAAAGTTTCCGTACCTGCAGTTGGTAGAGGAATTCCTAAATTGAGGCCAAGAATGTGTCCCAGGTATTTCCGCGGATGGTCAAGTTTTGAAGCCCCATGAGCCAAAAAAAAATATCTGTAGTCCGAGCAACATAACTGGAAAATAAAAGAATACAAGTTATTTAAGCCTAACATCTTTCGAGGACGCATAAGAAATGTTTTTCAAAACCCTTAATTTGCCATAATTAGCGCCAGCGAGTTTAAATGAAATTCCAGAAGGTTAAATTAATTTCATGATGAATAAATCATTTTCATTAAAATTTAGGAAACGTCACTATGTTTCCGTTTTGTGTAAGTGCTAAACTTTAATATATACGGAAGGTCTTACTCGCGTTAATTACTTAATTTAGGTAAAATACATTTTCTGACAGGACACATTTCAAAGATATCACGTCACATTTGTTGTAAAGTAAGCTTTTCTCAAGTATAAACCTTCTGCAAACAAATTTGCCTCCAAGATCTCTGGTCACCACTCGTAAACTGTCCATTATACTGATAATTAAATTTATATGCTACTCAAAAATAACCATGGAGACATCAAAGGATGCGCTAAGTACAGATATCATGTGACGCAGGGATAAGATGTCGCGCTCGCTACTGAGAGAGCAATGTTGTCCCGTGTTCTCCAATTTATGTCCGCATTGCAAGCATATACAGTTATTTCTTAGAATATTTACCAAGTGAACAATAAGATTAATGGCCGCACCGTCACCGAGGGTTTAGAACGCCTGATTTCCACCAAGGCGGCCCAGATTCTTTCCCAGGCAACCGCAAAGCGAAATCTGTGGTTGGCATCGCAGAGCTGGGGTGTGTTTTTTGCGGGACCTACGGTTTCCCTCACCAACATTCCTTCAACTGCTCCATCATCCAGCAGCCTGAGGACCTCAGGAGCACTATCTGTTGGCATTTCTTCTATTACATACACTTCCTGTATATTGTGTTCTCCAATTTTCACTATAGCACGTCTTCTATGGCAACTGGACTAGGTAACTTTAAATTAAGGCTTTTTCCTGGTACAGCGTTCATTTAAAACCTAACGATACATTTATTATTTGAGACACTGAATCAAGTAAATATATCGTTTGGCATAAGTTCGTTTCGTGTGTGAATCTCTCTATGGCACTGCGTGTGAGGCAAAGAACCACAGAACAGAAAAAAAATTAGGATAATGGGTATTCAACGTCAAGCGACATGGAGGTATTACAGCCGCTTGGAGCAGAACAATGTTCGCTGGCGCGACTGAATTGCGATTTATTGGTTTTGGCCCATTAAACTCTACAACTGCTTTAACGCACCAAGGGACATCAGATTTCTCTCAGGATTAACGTTAAAACGATGAATGAAAACATGCTTAAGAATATTGTGCATAAAACTGAGTACTAAAGGGCAGTAAGTAAAGATTTTTTAAATGTTGCACTACTTGAACCGATGATGAAAGCTGATCCCAGTATTTTACCTTCACCTTTAAGAAACAAAATTTTGAATTTTAGGTTGTTTGGTCGGCAATTTTTAGGAGGTCCATTATGCTTAACATAGATATATTCAGGTACCTTTGTTCAAAGCTTTTCTTACATACAACGGTCCGTTGTCATGATGAAACATGATTTTGAATTTTTAGGGTTTTGCACGTACATATTTATAAGTATGACAGGAACAGACTTTTGTGTAAAATCGGCCGAAATCCTGTCCTGGGACCTTATATATAATAAGATTGTAGAGAAAAATTATAAGCAACGACCTTTATATTAGCCTCCTTAACTCTATATGTAACTATTGGTGAATTAATTAGATCATCTGATTTACCGCAAACGAGTTATTCTGAACAAGCTATTTTGGAAATGCTTATAACCTTATAGCTCAAACGCCAAAGAGTACTAAAGGAACAGAGCCAACGAGACCTGGGTGAGGAGTTCGGCAACCGTAATTTGAATTTGAATCCAATTGTCATTATTATAAATTTAAATGCACGCAAATGTTATATGATGTACAGCAGCAATTTTGCCTTTTATTTATGATGGAGTACGTTGATTCCAAAGTGAAGAGGAAATAACACGTTGGATGGGGTATCCAGTTTGCGTTACTACCTGGACTTATACCAAACTTCAAAGGATGCAGTGATCCAACTGAATCCATCTCTAATGCATACTGGTTACTATATACAAATATTCAGATTTTGCCAAAACTGATCCAGGAGGAAGTTGGAGGGTAATGTGTTTAAAATGACAGTAACACCCCATATCATTTAGCTCAAACAAAATGAAGTACCAATATATTATAACAATGAATCACTGCAATGAACGTCATTACTTGTTGGCATGTATGCGTCTACGCATATTAGTAATTACTCAGAAATGAAATGCAAACGTTTGACATGACGTGATAGAATAATTATACTCAATAAGTGAAATTGTTTATTAAATTCTAGAAAGAACAATAAGTATACTTCCTGCTGGCCCGGCAGAACGTGCATCGTCAGAATATATGTTTCTTTATGAATGGTTCGTAATTTCTATTTACTCTAGAGGGTTCAAAGCAATAATATTCAGTTGTTATTCCGTTAAAAAGCCAAGGAAAATTGTATCAGTTGGATGAAATTGAAATTATAATGAGACACGAACTTATCTGCCAGCCCCTCATCACTGCCAGTGCAAACCAATTGAGTTAATGCAGGCTGAAACTACACTGCAAACAGACATAATAATTTTAAACTGACTGACGCTCAATAACTTATAATCGAAGAATTGATAAGGTAACGTAAGACTGGGAGAGCTGTGTGAGACACTCACATAAGCTACAAGACGACGACTTTTGGAAAGAAATAGTACGTGACGAGATTTTAGAGCCTATCATCATAAATTTGCAATACTCGGACGATGAAGACATTGACAATGGCGAACTGTCTCTTGACGTACCTAAGTGGCATTCACGGGCATATGGATGATACAATGGTAGTTCCGTTGGATTAGAAAAATAGGCAATTCATAATCTATAATTACAATTATAGCATTAATACATGTACATAATATACGAATAGTCATGCTGCGAATGTGATTTCAACCACTACATTATTATAAAATTTATATTTCTTTTACACATGTATGGTCTTCGGGAAGAACCCTTTTGGCCATCGAAGAGAATCTATTTTCTCTAGTGATAAACATATACACGAAGCAAATACCCATTTCGGGCCTTCGAGAAAAACCCTTTTGGCCATTGAAGAGAATCTATTTTCTCTAGTGGCCAACACATACAAGATACACATACCCATTTTGGGCCTTCGGGAAAAGCCCTTTTGGCCATCGAAAGGAACTGATGTTCACACATGGCGCACATATATACGATACACATATACACCCATGTCCAAGGCGGGACTCGAACTCGCGACCCTCTACGCGACGGAACGCTAAACCTCTCTAACGCTCTAACGACCATAACTACGACTGTAGTTATCCTTCCTCTTCAGGGATGCCCCAATTGGGATATACCACCTGTATTCAATTTTCTCTCTGCATCTTTAAGAAAATATGTTTTTTTAATGGGACGTAACTGAAATGTTCTGAGTGTCAAACAACTATTAGGCAGGACATCGGATCCATGGCTAATCAGTAATTTGCCCCTACGCCTCATTCTGCTGGGACTTTCTCTGCTATGGCAAACTGTAGTAAAGTGGAGGGAAGTACTTGGCGGTGGACAACGGCGAGGTAACTATACTACAGGTTGTTAGGGAGCGAGTTGTATGTCAAAACAAAATGACATGACGTACTATCCCAGTGTTCACTCTTCTAAGTTTTGTAAAGAAGCTAGGAAATTTTTAAGACGCGCGCTATTTGGTTGGATATTTCCTTCATCCAGAAAAACAACCTGTGTGTACAATTAGTTGATAAATAATAAATATACACCTTTTACACTTTAGTCAAAAACAGATCTATTTATGTGACAGATCTAAAACCCAAAGCTATATACCTATAGTAGTGATGGGCAGAATCGAATGATTTTAAGAATCGAATACACTGTATTCCAATACTTTGAAAAATCGAAACCTTCATTGGAATACAAGTTCTCGGATGATGTCACAAGCTGCGAATCGATTTCATTTGCTTTCATTATAAACGTACGTTTATAATAATGACTGAACGTATTACAATCACATGACATTGTCAATTCGCTCCTCCGCAACGCTTTCGCTGTACATCGATTAAAAATTTAACGGATAATGTTTACAGATGTAGTTTCAAACCCGTTTTGTCGTACATACAGCAGCAATTGCGTCACATGTGTTTAAGAAGTTGATCAACACAAGCCGCCTTTCATACTCAATTCTCTTCGTATGAAATCAGCAGAACAACAGAATGGGGGCTAGTGTTTTTAAGATATAACGATAGTGGGAAATCGAAACTAAACGTAAAGATCATCTCGAATACGTTAAAGGGAAGAAATAAAGTAACAGATTACTTTTTTAACAAGAACCGATTTTGTCTATGTATGATGAGCAGAGCTCGGATTTATATGCACAATAAAGTATGAATATACACATACATATATGCACCAAAATCATGATAAATGTTCTCTAAGGTCATTAAAATGTGACTTTTAAAATAAATTACATTATTTAAACTCTCTAACATTTATTAAACAATCTTTATGAAGTAATCAAATTGAAAACTTATTCTCACACTCAGGCATTAACAAAATTAATCTATCAGCCTCTGTTTCATTTTATCTAACCATTAGTCGTTTTCATTGCAGTAAACAGACATTTACTCAATTTTCTTGAAGAAAAAATTTCTGTCTGTCGCTTAAAATATTTTTATATGGAGAGAAAGATCTCTGTTCTCCATACGAAGCGACAGAAAAGAGGGTATGTGACAAAATAGGCCCAAAGCGTCTTTTAAGATTATCCTTGTAACATCTCATTCAAAGCGCGAAACACATGTATTCCCCGCTTCGATTTCTTCAGTTGTGTTCTGGAGACAATTTCCTCGACAGAGACTTCGTGTACCTGCAGGGCAGAAAGTAAAGACATACCCTTTTTCTTACAAACGCATAATTACTGCTGGGATTTTACTAAAGTGGCTCTTAATAAACACTAATTTACTGTGGAAATTCTTCTCATTGCAAGTATTTACTGCAGCAGTGATACTTGCTGTTTCAATTTTGTTCATCACATGGAGCTTCTTTTTCACATCTTCCAGATGGTCACTGTAATAAAGAAGTGCTTCAATCCATGTTTTATTTTATTTGTTCCATTTATACACTGTCTTTAACTCGAATGGTCATATCGCTGACCGTTCTCCTTTGGAACATATCGAAGGTGTTAACTCGTATTCGTTGGAGTTTAATCATTAGACCACGTACACATTCACACTCTCATTCATACTTCCAGACTCTGGGGAAGATGGGGAATTATCTTGGTCGGAAAAAAATTACCAACCCCGCTGCTGGGAATCAAACCAGGGACGCCTAGCACGGCAGGCAGGTGTCCCACCGACTGAGTTAGGAGGCCAGGCTAAAATCGATTTACCTAAACTCGTGAGAATTGAATCTTGGAGCAAAGAGTATCTTACATCATATGAGTAAATAATTGCACTACTGATAATACATTCAGCAATATTTTTTCTAAGACGAAATTATGGAAGAAACAGTTGCATTGACCCATACTTAAGCTCCAGAGGTCCAGAGGTAGTCCTAGTCGGGCGGGGCTTTTCCCGTCCGGGTGTCATATGCCGCAGTACCTAGCCGCTTTGCGGCTTAACCTGCGAAATGAACTAGTAGATCCATGTTCTGCTGGGGTGTTTGAATTTGTTTACTGTTTGAAATTTTGGATAGGTTTGGTATGGGTTGCCCCTCTTTATCGTGGGCAGCTGTACTTAATCGTTCTCCCTTTTTGGGAGACACGAATTAGTTTTTTGCCCCGTTTTGGATACGGGTTGTGTAGCGCTTGGTCCTTTGGCGTAGAAGTTGTTCCCAGAGTCATCTGGGGTTTTCCTTGGGTTACCCAAGGGGTCCCAGGACGTCTCTCGGCAGTCTGAAGGACGGCAAGCGCCTTTGATCTCTCGGGTCATACCTTCCCAGGGAGTTCACTAAAGGGTTGGGGTGAATTTGGATTTTCTCGTACATTGATCGTGCCCTCTCGCGAATGACGTCGACAATGTACGGGATCTGGGAGTGCTCATGTAGGATATGAGCCGGGAATCTCCAGCCTGTATCGTAGATGATGCGTAGTGCCTTGTTCTGCAGCGTCTGGAGTCTGACGAAAGTGGTATTAGCCACTGTTCCCCAGATCTCACAGCCGTACAGAATCATAGGCGGAATGATCGCCCGATACAGTTGGAGTTTGAGACGGATCGGCATGGTTGATCTGAAGATAGGGTATAGGCTCCGGAGTGCGACGTGCCCCAGCTGGACCTTGCCATTGACGTGTGGAACGCAAGTTAACTTACGGTCCAGCGTCACCCCGAGATACTTCGCCGTTTGCACCCAAGGGATTCGACGGCGCCGTAAAACGAAGTTCTGCTGCAACCGGTTGGCTATGGTTTTCGCCAGGAGAATAGCAGAGCTCTTCTCCGGGTTAATTGCCATTCGCCATTTTGCGCTCCATTCGCCAATGGCCCGGAGCTGGGTTTGTAGCAAAAGGTGTACATATATATCCGCTTTAGAATGCTTCTGTTCTCAATTACAGTTATTTGTTTAGTTAGATATTGTAAGTATATACATTCTAGCTAGTCTTCGTTTACTCATCGTAAAGCGCACCTAAATCTATGCTACACCTCAGTAACATAATAACGTACGCTTGAGAACTTAATAAACAATTGCAATTATTTTGTTCCGGTATAAGATATTGCGTGTGGAGCCATCTGTGGACAGAAACAAGAGCTTACCTTTATTTTGCTTCTGAGCTAAACTGCCTTTTCCTAGATAATAATCAGTGTAACTAAAATATTGTTTCGTGTTTAACATATGTTTATAATAGTAAGTTGAGGTGTTACAATCACACTACATTCTCAACTCCCTCATTCAGAGCGGTTTATCTCTTCATCTATGCAAATTTGAGGATATACGTCTACAAAAGTACTTTCACAGGCCATTTCATTGTAGATATTGTCACACCCTACATTAGAATAGATTTAATATTTATTAGCTTTGGGGGGAATCCGTAGCGGTAGAGCTAAACTATCTCAACAAACACTAGTTACACCACGCGGTAGGGTGGACATGTTATTTTACTGATAACTAGCTTACCTGCATGGTGGTGAAAGGTGGAAGGTCCAGCGAAGGAAAACTCACAAATGCATTTTAAAAAGAGGTCTAATAATCCCAGACAACTTACATTCAATGAGGTTTGTGTTCCGGAGGGTTGCTACAAACACATCCTCTCACGCTGGTGGCGGCCGGTCGTCTGGGGGAAGAGGATATGCCATCCCCCCTCCCCAGCGCAGCCAACGAACAAAGTTAAGCCAGTCGCCAGGTCTGACAACCCATACAGGGTTGCCACACCTCCCCCCGGACCACAAGCTGTTGACCCAGGGTCAACAGAACAATTAATAAGAAATGAAAAAAAACTCGCTCGAGTGATGGAACAAAAAAAAATTAGCATACAAACATCACAAACAGTATTATACACATAAATCTTGTCTCTTGACGTTACACATTCGTTTCTTTACTCCAGTGTCTGTCTATAACTTTAATTAAAAAGCCCTAAAAGAAAAATAAATGAAGTTCAGCACTTTTCACCACTACTGCACCAAGCAAAAAAAGTTTCACAACCTGCCTGAACAGTACATTCCATTCCCACTGGTCTCACAAATGTAATAAAAAAAACTTGAAGCTTGCACTGCAGTCACTGATGAATAAAGACCACTGAATTGAGCACAATATTACGAAATAAGTTTACTATTGAAGAAATCAAATAAAAAACAGACCAAAAGTTAAAGGATTACGAGACGATGACCAGATTAGAATTTCTAACTAATTGAACACCACGCGGTCGGCCATGTTTCCTCCATCTTTCACCACCGTATACATTCAAATTTTTTTCATAAAACCCGGACTAAAGCAAGGAGAAAAAAAAATTTTAGATCTTACCCGCGTCTCCACCAATATGTCACACCCTACATTAGAATAGATTTAATATTTATTAGCTTTGGGGGGAATCCGTAGCGGTAGAGCTAAACTATCTCAACAAACACTAGTTACACCACGCGGTAGGGTGGACATGTTATTTTACTGATAACTAGCTTACCTGCATGGTGGTGAAAGGTGGAAGGTCCAGCGAAGGAAAGCTCACAAATGCATTTTAAAAAGAGGTTTAATAATCCCAGACAACTTACATTCAATGAGGTTTGTGTTCCGGAGGGTTGCTACAAACACATCCTCTCACGCTGGTGGCGGCCGGTCGTCTGGGGGAAGAGGATATGCCATCCCCCCTCCCCAGCGCAGCCAACGAACAAAGTTAAGCCAGTCGCCAGGTCTGACAACCCATACAGGGTTGCCACAATATAACGAGGATTAAGGCACATGTGTTTAAAAATTTGGTCAACACAAATCACCTTTCTAACTGTATTGTGTTCCTATAAAACCAACAGATAAGCATGTGATATTTGCTGCTTCACTTATTTTGATCACATAGTTGGAACATCTTTTTCACATCTTCCAGGTTGTCACTGTAATAAAGAAGTGCTTCAATCCATGTTTTCCTTTTCCCTTGTTCCATTTGTTCCCTAAACTCCAATAGTCATGTCGCTGACCGTTATCCTTTGGAACATATCGAAGGTGTAAACTCGTATTCGCTGGAGTTTAATTATTAGATCACGTACACATTCACACTCTCATTCATACTTCCAGACCCTGGAGAAGATGAAGAATTATCTTGGGCGGAGAAAAATTGCCACCGCCATTGCTGGGAATCCAAACCGGAGCCCGTAACACAGCAGTAACGTGCCCTACCGACTGAGCTACGAGGCCAGGCTACAATCCCTGTTCCTAAACTCGTGAGGATTGAATCTTAGATTAAAGAGTATCTTGAATCATATCAGTAGATAAATTCACTACTGATCATGCCTGCAGCAATACTTTCCCTCAGTGGAAATTAAGGCATTCTCTTGTGGAAAATTCGTTAAAATTTCCCTTGCCAACCTTCTACAAAAATTCTGTTATAACATTACTTCAAAGATTTTAATTGACCCAACCCATACTTATGCCGACCAAAGGGTGTATATATATATACATATATATATATATATCCGCTTTAGAATGCTTCCGTTCTCGAACACAATTATTTGTTTATTTAGATATTGCATTTGTGAACATTCTAGCTACTCTTCGTTTACTCTTAATAAAACGCACTTAAAGCTATGCTACCCATTAATAATATTATAAAATACGCTTGAGAATTTAGATAAATAATTGCAGTTATTCTTTACCGTTATAAGATATTACAGGTGGAGCCATCTCTTGACAGAAACAAGAATATTTGATATAGCTTCTGAACAAAAATGCTTTTCTTGGATGATAATCAGTGTACCTAAAATATTTTTACGTGTATAACGTATGTTTATAATAGTAAATTGAGATGATACAAACACACTACATTCTCATCTCACTCATTCAGAGCGGTTTATCTCACCATTTATGCAAATTTTAAGATATACGTTTCCAAAAGTACTTTCATAGGCCATTTCATTGTAGATATAACTAGTATTAAGTGGAATATGTTTATAAATATTATAAAAATCTCTGGAACACAGGAGATAAACAAAATTGGGAAATGGATAAATTATACAGAGCAGAAGTCGACTGGTTATAAGTAGAAGAATTACTGGCGGAATAAATAGTATTAATTTAGAATTAATTAAGTATGCTCCTAAAGAATTACATGATCGATAAGTGTATCTATATAACAAGTGTTGGGAAACAAAGGAATTACCGCAGGAATGGAAGATAGCTTAGGTGATATCAATATTTAAGAGAAGGGAAAGATCAGGACCTGAAAATTACAGAGGGATTAGTTTATTGTGTGCTGCCTACAAAATATATGCCAAAATAAAAAGTACTCGGTTAAACAAAATAACATCTGCAATACTTATAGAAAAACAAACTTGTTTTAGAAAAGGAAGAAGAACCATCGACAATGTGTTTACTCGTAAACAAATAATAGAAAAACGGCAAGAACAAAATTTGGAGACGCACTTAATATTTATTAGCTATAATAAAGCTTTTGACAAAGTATCACGAATGATACTTTAAAAAATTTTAAATAATAGATGCATACCTTTACAACTAACTGAAGTTGTAAAGAGTATGTAAATTGACACAAAAATAAAAATAAATAAACAAAAGAGAACCAGGAATAGTTAATGGTGCACTAAGACTAGGTTGTCCTTTATCAACCGCACCTTATAATTTGTATGTTGACAGAATAGTAAGGATTTGGTCGAATAAAGTCAATGGAGGCATTAATGTATCAGGAGCTAAATTGAAAACTGTGCTGTATGCAGATGATCAAATAATAATGACCACAAATGAAGATGACCTGCAGAAAATCCTGTATAGCCTAGATAAATTTGCTACAGAATACGGAATGAAAATATCAGGAAATAAATCCAAATCCATGGCATTTAAATGAATTGATCCAGTAATATCAAAAATAGTGTTAGATAATACAATAAATGAGCAGAAATCACACTTTAAGTATTTATGCTGTAATGTCTCGTACCAAGGGGAATTTGATATAATAGAGAAAATAAATAAATTTAACTAAATAGAACATTAAAAATAAAGCAAGAAAGGACTCTATAATAAAACTATACAAAACAATGACAATACCAACTCTGATCTATGGATCACAAACATGGACACTAACAAAAAGAAATAGTACGTGAATAAGGTCATCAGAAATGAAATTCATAATATCAATAGCTGGATATACCAAAATTAATAAAAACCGTATGCAGGACGTTAGGACAGTATTAAAAGTAGAAGAAATAAACCATACTATTAACAGAAATAGAAATCAAAAGAAAGAACATATTCAGAGGATGAATCATAACAGAATACCAAAAATAGCCAAAACTATAAACCTATAGGAAGAGGAAATCAGGGAAAGCCGAAGAAAAGATGGGCAGACCAATTTGGAGCCGGAACGGGTTAAACAATCCAAAACCGTGAGGTAGGAGAGAGAAAAATGTTTATAAATTTGGTCAATACAAATCGCCTTTCTAATCGTTTTGTGATCCTATGAAACCAACAGACAAACACGAATGTACGGACAAAGATTTTAAAATATAAAAATATGATCAAATTGAAACTAGAGGCAAAGAACATCTCGAAAATCATTAATGGGATAAAAAAGTTGACATAAATTACACTATTAAAGTAGATCTACGTTAACAAGATTTTGTATACATTAGCGAGTTAGAAGTGACAGAAGTGCTTACAAAAGTTATTCAGAATGAGGAGGACTTCTGAGACATTTCCCAGAAAACTCGAGCTATACATTTTGTTGCGCAAAAACATTGAACCTGCGGCACCTTGATTAAATAGTTCAGCGATGTATGTACTAAAAATATAGAAAAATAAAAATAGAAAGAAAAAATAAAAAACTTGCGTTCTTTGAGAATAAATCATTGCAACTTATGAGTGTTTTTCAACACTTATTGTATATTTGTGCAATGTTTTGTCCATATGGTTTTAAGTTTACTTAAAGATAAGAGCTTTGTATGGACAGAAGGGAGCTTACTTGATTATGAGCCAATAAACTTGTCTTTTTCTTTAGCCTTCCTACTTGGACCACTAACATGCTGTTAGAGGTTTCTTGTTCCTCTATGCCTTGTAAGATCGAACCTGGGAAACAGAAGCTTTGGATCCCATAGAGAACTAGGATAGCTGATCAGACCAATGCCTGGTATGAAGGTGATGGAAGAGGAGGATATATCAGAAGGCGAGAAGAGTGATAGTAAATTTGATGGAGCAACTGGCTGAATGCTGCCTTGGGAAACCAGATGATCCGTAGAACTACCATCCCAGTGCCATGTTGTCCACCACTTATCTCCTTTTACGTTCGCGTGGGATCGAACCCGAGCGTCTTGGTGAGTGCCAAGCGGTCTAAACACTTCCAATAAGCTTGTCCTGGAGTATAATAGCCATTGCTGAACTATATTCGCTGCCTAACATTAGCATTTAATAATAAACTAGTGTTACAATCGCAGTACATTCTCAACCCACTCGTCCAAAACGACGTATCATTCCATCTTTTCTAAATTCGCATATGCATTTACCCAATTAGTTTCGTAATCCATTTGGGTATAGTTGGTCAAATCATGTTATGCTTCAAGTTCCATGATATTCCTACGAAATTACGAGGAAAGAGACGAATGGTGCTAGAGGTAAGGGAAATCGATATTTGGAAATTATATCTAAAGGCAAACAACAGCCCGAATAATATTGATGATATAATATAATTTGACGTAAATGACACTCATTCAATAAGAAATATTCCAATAAGAAAATTTTGTCTATTCCTTACGAGTAGCACGTGAGGGGAACTATTACCAAATTCAATGAGAATGTAAGGTACTTTTGATATCTTTCCCAGAAAATTGATGCTGCACATATTGCTTCGTTTGCAAATATAATGAGCATTGGGAATCTTCCACAAATCTTTGGAGATATTGTATAACAATATAAGTTTATCTCTCTAGAGGTGAAAAGTTGCTTCCGATGAATTTCTCTAAAGCCTTATGTATGAATGTGCAATATTTTGATCATATAGCTTAATGTTCCCTTACCTGCAGTTGGTAGAGGAAATCCTATACTCAGGCCAAGAATGAGACCCAGATATTTGAGCAGAAGGACATGTTTCGAAGCCCCATGAATAAAATAAAAAGAAAAACCAATATACTATCACAATTTGCTTGTGAGAGTGTCAGTGGGGTAAATTTGTGTGAAGTCCGAGCAGCAAAACTGAAAAATAAAAAAAATCAGGGTATATAAGTATAGCATCTTTCGAGGACGCAACAGGAATGTTTTGCAAAACCCGTATTTTGAAATAAGTTTCGTAACGAGTTTGAATGAAATTCCAGAAGTTTAAAGTATTTTCGTGATAAATGAAACATATTCATGAACCGTTACGAAATGTCACTATGTATCCGTTTTCAGTAAGTACAAAACTGTAATATACACCGAAGGTTTTACTCCCGTTAAATACTTAATTTAGGGTAAATACATTCCCTGACAGGACACATTTCACAGATATCACATGTCATTTGTTGTAATATAAGCTTTACTCGTATATAAAGCTTTTAATCTCGCGCCTACGCTATCAAAGGATAACTTACAAGCCATCACATAGCGACCAGCACTATAAAGATTTAAAGACCGCTCTACGCCTCTGCATTCCGATATCCTCCTTTCAACTTTTAAGAAATGTGTAATATATACATACAAACATTTATCTTATTAACATTAGCTGTTAGAAGGAAACGTAGTAATTATGAATATAGTGTACATGACCCAGTAGAGAAGGTCATGTAAGTAAAGTCCTTTAAAACCTTCCGGTACTTGATCTGATGACGGAAGCCCACTCCACTTACATTATTTTACCTTTTGGAAATAAATTTGCCTGCGAAGTCTATAGGTCAGCAACTCGTAAATTGTTCATTGTACTGCTCATTACATTTATCATGCTACTCAAAAGATAACCATGGCGACATCAAAGAATGCGTTAAGATACACATATTCTTTGACGCAGAGAGATGACGCACGCTCGCTATTGAGAGAGCAACGTCGTCCTTTGTTCTCCAATTTATGTCCGCAGTGCAAGCATAGACAATTATTTGTTACAATATTTACCAAATGATCAATCAGACTAATGACCGCACCGTCGCCGAGTGTTTGGAACGCCTGACTTCCACCTAGGCGGCCCAGGTTCGATCGTAGGCGACCGCAAAGCGATAACTGTGGTTGGTAACGTAGCGCTGGGTTTTTCTGCGACCTACGGTTTCCCCCACCATCATTGCATCAACTGCTCCATCATCCAGAAGCCTGAGGACTTCATGACCACTATCTATTGTCATTTCGTCCATTACTTACACTTCCTATATATTGTCTTCTCCAATTTTCACTAAAGCACCGCTTTTATGGCAACTGGACTGGCTAACTCTAAATTATGGCTTTTTCCATGTACAGCGTTCATTTAAAACCTAACGCAGCTCACGGCGTTTCGCTTGCGTAGCTTACTGTATGTCAGCTTACTAATATTTCACTCCTGTTATCGCCCAGATAAGACTCGATAAGGGACGATTGCAGTGCTGATCACTTGAAGGTCGATACGTCTCAGCTCTCTGTCGAGCAATATCTCCCTAGTTCTTCATATTATTACGAATTTCATAAGTTTACATTATTATTGTACACTGTTGACATATATCGTAGTTATATTCATAACTTTTTTTCCAGAATGAGCTTAATAAAAGAACCTGGTGTAGGTTATACACCAAACATCTCACTTATTGGTAAATACATATACTACAAACTTGCAATTATGTTTATACTAAACTTCTGATTTTGGAAGAAACTTTTTCAGTAAATGCTTGTTTCGCCAAAGGTGGAGGACATTGGCAGCATGTTCTATCTGGTACGCGTGTTATAGAAGCTTAACGTGTGGCGGAGCTGCGTAGAAGCAAAGTCTGCTGTGATACTCCCAATCTCGTACAGGCGATATGCTGTGCGCCTGTTTGGTCTTCAATGAGGATCCCCATAATACTTGCAGTACGTCATGTGGATCGATTACATTTCAGTTCTGAGTAACAGGCATTTGTACACACATACATACCTATCAATGAAAACTGTCATTACAGAACTTAAGTAGAGATATGTTGTTATATTAGTACTTTATTCCTTTGTATTATGCATACTATTTCAGTTAAATATATGGAGTACAGATGGTTGAATTAGAAATATCATTTTTTACATTTCCCATGAATTACTTCACAAAATTTGGATTATTATGATAGCGCATTTAGTATTTATTGGATATGGATTCACTTGCGGCATGCCACACTCTGCTCACGGGACGTACAGTATGTCAACAACTCAGGAGGCCTAAAAATGGCGCTAGCGATTTTGATTGACATACCAGAAGTTTAGGATGTGTACGTAAAAAGCGAAATATATATTCTTTTAGTTTATCTGGAATCTCATTGTCTACTTGTTTAGAACAACCAGTAAATCGAGAGACTTGAAAATCCTAATGCAGAAAAAAGATGATTCCGACTAGTGTGAAATTTGAGTGAAATTCATTTTTTGTGGCAGGAATCATCTCAGCTATTTCTGTTAATTTCACAATCCTTTGCCATCAAACCTTAATTTAAGGACCATCCCTCAGAGAATAACACAGCAAAAATCATTCAAAACCTACTTTATTTCGAATTTCTGCTACCGCATTTTGGGAAATACAAAAAACATATATGAACTGTTATTTGTCTTCATTAACATTAACGTAACTAAAGGACCAGGTCATATGTCATACCAAGCTTTTTAAGTTAGTCATTCTTCTTCCCCGGTATAAGATATTACAAGTAGAGCCATCTATGGTGAGCAGCAAGAGGTCGTTTAGAGCGTACGATACTTCTAAATTAAAACGTTTTTTGTTGGAGTAACGCTACAACTGAAAGATTTTCGCGTGCGTATTGCATGGTTTTTGTAGTATTTTGAGTATTATAATCAAACCATATTTTAAGCCCATCTCCAGAACATCATTTATTTCTATATTTTCGAAATGACATATATCTGTATTAAGAAGTAATTTCATGCAAATTTTGGTATAGTTTATCAAATAATGCCGAGTTTGAGACTCCATGGCATCCTATGAGTATAAGAAATAGAAATATCGATTATCGCGTTTAAGATATATCGATATTGGAAAATTTAAGCCAAACTAAGGAAGAAATAAGTAATCGTTAGCGGGTAAAATAAGTTTATGTATTCCAAGCTTCTTTACAAAATCTGTTTTATGAAGAACTTTTCCATTTATTATAAACTACAAGGTGGGAAAAGTCTTACAAAAATCGCTCAAAATTCAAAGAATTTTTGGTAACCCTCCCTGTAAATTCACAATGCAAATTTTTGCTTCATGCAAATGTATTAAACATACGGCATACGAAGTATGTATGTTTAGAAATAAAACGTGATATCCTATGATGTTCTTTAACTCCTAATTTATGCCCGTGCAATATTTTGAAGATACGATTTAAATATTACTTTCCTGAACTTAGTAGAGAAATTACAGTTTTGCAGCGAAAAAATGGAATTGGAGATGTCACTATGATTTTTTATTCTTTGAGACACTGAATAATTAAAAAAATATTTTGGCATAAGTTCGTTTCGTGTGTGAATCTCTCTATGCCAATGCGCGTGAGGCAAGAACCACGGAACTCAACAAATAAAGATAACTGGGTATTCAACGCCTACACGTTCTAGTCAACGACACGGAGGTTTTTCGGTCGCTCTGAGTAGAACAAATTTCGCTGGCGCGCCTCAACTGCGATTTACTGGTTTTGCCGCGTTAAACACGACAACTGTTTTACCGCACCAAGGGAAATCTACTCAGATAAAAGGCGGTGTATGTGGGTCACCTGGTGTATTTAGAGATATCTGCCTGGATTAACGTTAATAAAATAAGTGAAAACAAGTTTAAGAATATTGTGTACAACACTGAGTACAGAAAGGCAGTAAGTAATCAGAGTTATCGTGTGTTGCACACCTTGAACTAATTATGAAAGCTTATCCCACGAATACATATTTATCTTTTGGAAACAAAATTATGAATATCAGGTTACCTGGTTAGGAATTGTTAGAAGGTCCCTTATGCTTAACGTTGATATATTTATGTATGTTCTAAGTTTTTCTTACATGCAACGGTCCGTTGCCGCGATGAAACATGACTTTGAATATCGACGACTTTGCACGTTCTTTTTACAGTTATGCCAAGAACATACGTTTGTGTAAAATCGGCCGAAATCCTATCGACTAATCTTATAATAGATATATGAACCGATTTGTAGCGAAAAAATTTTAGCAACCAACTTTAACATAGCCTCCTTAATTGTACATGACATTATCAGTGAATTATATCACCTGATTTATGGTAAACGTGTTCTTCTGAAACAAGATATTTTGGAAATGCTCATAAACTTATCGCACAAACGCCAAATAGTACTAAAGTAACCTGGATACCCCATCAAAATGCAATTTTCTTTGTACTTTACAATCTTCGCTGTCCATCATAACTAAAAGGGAAGATTGCTATTGGACACCATACAAAATTTAGTTAATCTAATAATATGTATAATTGGATTCAAATTCCAACCAACGAAAAGTAGAGAACTCTAACAGCCTATGAACCAAGGTGGGGAAGTCCGTCAATATATACTTGTGTCTGGGTACTTCCTTTCTCATACAAATTTAATTCTTCTTTTGTTATTGTGTCTGTATAAATTCTAAATGACCATTCTTTTCTAGTAGTAAAGCACACTTGAATCTAAGCTAAACCAATAGGATTTACCCATATGACAAACAAAGTTGTGTATTAAATTGCCATTCCTTATCATCGATATAAGATATTACACGTAGAGCCATCTATGTACGGCGCCGAACACATTTTGAAATTGATGTTGCCTCTAAGCCAGTAAGGGTTTGTGAAATAAAATTGGTACAAAAAAACATCCCCTGCAATAATAAAATATATCATTTAAATAATGACTGGGAGTGCTATTATCACACTACATTCTCGAGCCACTCCTCCAAAAACGCATATCCTTCCATTATTCCCAAATTTTATGTATATGTTTACAGAAGTGGATCCGTAGCCCATTTCGATTATTTTGGTCAAATCTTACCGTGTTTCACGCCTCCAGCTATTGCTGTGAAGTCGCCTGAGGGACAGGTACTGTGAGTAGAAGATTTAAGATATATCGATCTTGAAAAATGGAATCGAAAACAAAAAAATACTGCAAATCCTTCAATGGGGTATGGTATGTTGTAATAATTTACCCTCTTTTAACAAGAACCACTTTAACAACGTTTTGCTTATTTATTATAATTTGCCACTTGGAGGTAGACTTTTCAAAATATTTTGAAAAAATAAAGCACGTCCGAGGTCTGTGCAAAAATATTCAGGCTTCAAATGGTATTTGTTGATGAACGTCGAAGTCACCTGTATCCCAGAGCAGATGTGCATCAATACATAAATTATTGAATTTGTAACCGAGGCTTTTATTAAACTGTTATTTAGCATACTTTTGCAAAATTTTCAAAGATATCCACTGACATATTGATAACATGTGCTCATGAAACGTGATCTGGTTTATTTCTTGGCCTTAATATATATTCGATTCAGAGCATTTCCATTTTCACACAGTTATATGTTATTTTGAAATTACGTTAGCATATAATTAACATACACTTCCCTTTTATGTAGCAAGGAAAACATAAATCTATGCTAAACCTAAAGAAGTTAATCACATGTCCTACAAAGGTTTATAAATTATTGTGCTTCTTCTTCCACTGTATATAATATTAAAGATAAGAGCTTTCTATGGACAGAAGGGAGATGTTTCTTGGAGCTTACCTTGATTCTGAGCCAATAAACCTGTCTTCATCTTTAACCTTCCTACTTGGACCACTAACGTGCTGTTAGAGTTTTCTTGTTCCTCTATCCCTTGTAAGGTCAGACCTGGGAAACAGAAGGTTTGGATCCCATAGAGAACTAGGATAGCTGATCAGCCCAATGCCTGGTATGAAGGTGATGGAAGAGGAAGACATATAAGAAGGCGAGAAGGTTGATAGTAAAGATGATGGAGCAACTGGCTGAATGCTGCCGTGGGAAACCGGATGATACGGAGAACTACCATCCCAGTGCCATGTTGTCAACCACAATTCTCCTTTAACTGTCGCCTGGGATCCAACCCGGGCCTCTTGTTCAGAGCCAAGCGGTCTAAGCCACCGGGCCATGCTCTAAGCAGTGAAATAAAGTATCTATTTATCTATCTATCTATAAGCTAATCCTGGAGTAAAATAGCCATTGCTAAAGTATGTTCGGTGCGTAACATTAGTTTGTAATAATAAGCTAAAATGTTACAATCATAGTATATTCTCAACCCACTCATCCAAAACGACGTATCATTCCAACCTTTCAAAAGTCGCATATGCATTTACACAATTAGTTTCGTAATCCATTTGGGTATAGTTGGTCAAATCATTTCATGCTTCAAGTTCCATGATATTCCTACGAAATTACGATGATAAAGAGGAATGGTGCAACAGTTAAGAGAAATCGATATTTGGAAATTATGTCTAAAGACAATCAACAGCCTGGAAAATATTGGTAGTATAATATAACTTCACATAAATTACACTCTTTAAATAAGAAATATTTCAATGAGAAGATTTTGTCTATTCCTTACGAGTAGCACGTGAGAGGAACTCTTACAAAATTCAATGAGAATGTAAAGTGCTTTTGATATCTTTCCCAGAAAATTCAAGTTGCACATATTGTTTCGTTTGCAAATTTAATGAGCTCTGGTAATCTTGAACAAATCTTTGGACATATTGAGTAACTAATTAGAAAACGGTAATGTTTATCTCTCTAGAGATGAAAAGTTGCTTCCGATGACTTTCTGTAAAGCCTAATGTATGAATTTACAATATTTTGATCATATAGCTTAACGTTCCCTTACGTGCAGTTGGTAGAGGAATTCCTATATTCAGGAAAAGAATGAGAACCAGAGATTTGAGCAGAAGGACATGTTTCGAAGCCCCATGAATAAAATAAAAATAAAAACTCATATACTATCACAATATTCTTGTGAGAGTGTCAGTGAGGTAAATTTGGTGAAGTCCGTGCAGCAAAACTGGAAAATAAAGAAAAATCAGTGTATATAAGCTTAACATCTTTCGAGGACACAACAGAAATGTTTTGCAAAACTCGTTATTTTGTCATAAGTGGAGCTAGCGAGTTTGAATGACGTTCCAGAAGTTTAAAGTATTTTCCTGATAAATGAAACATTTTCATGAACCTTTACAAAATGCCACTATGTATCCGTTTTGAGTAAGTGCAAAACTGTAATATATAACTAAAGTCTTACTCCCGTTAAATACTTAAATTAGGGGAAATCCATTCTCTGACAGGACACATTTCACAGATATCACATGGCATTTGTTTTAATATAAGCTTTTCTCTAATATAAAGCTTTTAATCTCGCGGCTACGCTATCAAAACATAACTTACAAGCCACCACATACCGACCAGCACTATAAAGATTTAAAGACCGCTCTACGCCTCTGCATTCCGATATTCTCCTTTGAAATTTTAAGAAATGTGTAATATATACATACAAACATTTATCTTATTAACATTAGCCTGTTAGAAGGAAACGTAGTAATTATGAATATAGTGTACATGACTCAGTAGAGAAGGTCATGTACGTAAACGTCCTTTAAAACCTTCCGGTACTTGATCTGATGACGGAAGCCTATTCCACGCAGATTATTTTACCCTTTGGAAATAAATTTTCCTGCCAAGTCGTAGGTCAGCAACCCGTAAATTGTCCGTTGTACTGATCGTTACATTTACATGCTACTCAAAAGATAACCATAGCGACATCAAAGGATGCGTTGAGATCCAGGTATTCTGTGAAGCAGAGGGACGTCTTGGTACGCTCGCTATTGAGAGAGCAACGTCATCGTGTTTTGTCCAAGTTATGTCCGCATTGCAAGCATAAACAACTATTTATTAGAATATTTACCAAATAAACAATAAGATTAATGACCGCGCCGAGTGTTTCGAACGCCTGACTTTCACCAAGGCGGCCCGGGTTCGATTCCAGGCGACCGCAAATCGAAAACGTTGGTTGGCAACGCGCCGCAAGGGCGGATCGTTTTGCGGGACCTACGGATTTCCTCGCCATCATTCCATCAATTGCTCCATCATTCACGAGCCTGAGAACTTCATGATCACTATATATTGCCATTTCGTCTATTACATACATTGTCTTTATATTTACCTCCCGAATTGTCTCTAAAGCACGACCTTTATAGGAACTGGAATGGGTAATTGTGAATTATGGCTTGTTCAAGGTACAGGGTTGTACATTGAAAACCAAACAGAGCATACGGCGTTTCGCTTCTCTTCGCAAATTAGCTGGTTACCCCTATACCGGCTGCCGTTTTGCGTGGAGCCTGGCGGTGTGCCCTCCACCCGGCATTACTCTTTGATGGATAAAACGTTACGAAACGGATGTTTCAGTCAGTCTTGCATGAATATCCCTCATTTTCACCATCTCCTATTCATTTGTTTCTTTTTGTCATCCCGTATCGTTTATGTGTTTATATCTTTCAGTAGCACATCTCTTTTTACTTATTTCCCCAGCATATTAAATTGTTTTTATTATTACGAATTTCACAAGTTTACATTATTACTGTACACCGTTGACATATTTCGTAGTTATAGTGATGAAATGTTTCTAGAATGTGCCTAATTAAACATCCGGGCGCACATTATATACAACATAACTCACATATTGTTAAATACATGAACTGCGAGTTTGCGTTTATGATAAACTTATGATTTCCATCCACCTAAATGGAAGGAACATTTTTCGATAAATGCTTGTTTAGCCGAAGGTAGAGGACATTTGCAGCATCGTGGCGTAGTTCTGTAGAAGCAAACCCAGCTATGTGACACTCAATTTCGCACAGGCGAAATGCCGTGCGTCGGTTAGGTTTCAAATGACAAACATTTGGCCTGAATATAGGAATTCGTCTACCAACTGCAGTTAAGAAAACGTTAAATTATATGATCGAAACATTGTAGATTCATACAATAGGAATTATAGAAATTCATCAGAAGCAACTTTCCACCTGCACAGAGAAACGCTTTAGCGTTTTGTAATTATTTATAAAATATCTTCAAAGATTTTAAAAATTCCTAATGCTGATTTCATTTGTAAGCGAAAGAAAATGTGCAGCTTGAATTTTCTAGGAAAGATACAGAAAGCTCCTTAGATTCTCATTACATTTCGTAAGGGTTCCTCTAACGTGCTACTCGTAAGGAATACACTAAATCTTGTTAAAGTAGTTCTTATTGAAAGTATACCATCAATATTTCCCGGGTTGTTGTTTTTCTTTAGATATAATTTCCCAATAGCGATTTCTCTTAACTTTAGCACCATTCCTCTCTTTCCTCGTAATTTCGTAGGAACATCATGGAACTTGAAGCATGACATGATTTGACAAATTATACCTAAATGGGTTACGAAAGTAATTGTGTAAATGCACATGCGAATTTAGAAAAGATGGAACAATACGTCTTTTGAACGAGTGGGTTGGAAATGTACTGTGATTGTAAGAGTACTGTTACAAACTGTTACGCATATAATATAGTTTAGCAATCGCTATTTTACTCCAGGATAAGCTTACTGGAAGTGTTTCGACCGCATGTCTCTCACTAATGCTGCCCGAGTTCGATGCCAGGTGACCACTAATGGAGACTTGTGGTGGGCAATATGGCGCTGGGACGGGTTTTGTCCGGGTCATCCTGTTTCCCACGGCAGTATTCCACCAGTTTCTGCATCATCTTTCCTATTATTAATTTGCCTTCTTATATACCTTTCACTTTGGTCATCTTCATATCAGGCATTGGGCTGATCACCTATCCTGGTTCTCTATGGGATCCAAAGTTATGGTTTCTTCATGAGGAAACGAAGAATTGGGGAGCAGAAGTAGAAAGGAAGAAATGGACTATGCTACCTAGTTAAAATTTAATTAAAATTTTGTTAAGTATAAATTCAACAAATAATTAATTGGAAATTCGTGGTTTTACAGAAAATTCTTTTACTGATTGACAGTGAAGAAGAACGTACCTACTGTTGGCATTCTAATTATACACAGCAGTGATTTTCTGTACTTTCATGATTAGGACTAGGATTAGGATTTCACTATGGAGGGGATTCGGTACGTAGGCCGCAATGTCCCCAAGTGGGGAACCTCCGAGAGGAAGAATGAGGCGAGAGGAGGAGGGTACCACGCCAGTACAGTTAACTTAGAGTTTTCCCCCGACAGGCCAGTACAGCGGACACGCTTCCGTAGAGCGGGACGGCAACAAGCCCAGCAGTCGAGCTCCAACTCTCCTTGGCTGGCGGTCCCGAAATATTCCCAGAAGAGGTCCGGAGACCGGAGGAGGAAGTAGTTTACCTCAGAGCATATTGTCCGGCTATGCATCACCGAGAATCCCGTAGACACTTCTACCCTGAAAGAGACCACCAGTTGAGGGATGATGTGAAATGATAATGGAGATAAAATTTAGGGACAGGAAACTCGGGGAATGTAATTAACCTACCCAGCATTCGTGTAGCGACATGGGAAAACACCCGAAGAAGCCCATGGGTCAGCTAGGTCGGCCACGGAAATCGAACCCATCCCTCTCTATATCTGCCCTATACTTGTCGGTTTGCCAGTTAAACAAATTATTTGGAATGAAAAAGAATTCCAAAGATGTCCCAAGGTAATTCAAAATATACATTCCTTTACCCAGAAACATACCTTGACATGTAGTTCTTTAACAAAACATAAGAGACATTTACGTGAACATAAAGCTTTCGAAAGAAAGCTCCATGCAATGGCTGGCCTGAAGAATGGGCATTTTCATGAAACGTTTATGTACTAAATATAAGTACCAGATTTGTGGTAAATGATGTAATATTTTCGAATTAGGCTGCTCTAACACATGCATACGAGCACCTTTTTGTTAAATCTTTTCTGATATATGGGACCCTAAAACATATACTTCTAGTGAAACTTCGTTTTGAATTTTTGGGTAGAATGCAATGCCTTGTCCAACTACTATGCTGTGGTAGACAAAAGAGCAATTTAGATGCGTTCGCTCACGCGTGTTTACTCTTGTAAACATATTGTAACAAACGCTACCTTTTCTTCTATGGATTTCAGGTCACTCGAGATAAATATCTGAATTCATTCCCTTATTGCTAATTATTTTATGTGCAAGGTGAATATGATATTACAGGATCCTTTAAGCGATAGTCAAATCCTTAAAGGGCTGGTCCCAGTAAAACTGCTTCGAAGTTTCTTTCTCTTTGCATTGCACACAGATAAAATGGATTGGATACAAACTTCTGATTTGAGAAGAATAAGTATACGACATAAAAATGTAGGCATACAACAAGGAATACCTCGGAAATGATTTACTCCACAAAATAGAAACTCACACACACTTACACTACCTAACACACACTCTCATTACACAAAAATACCTGTGTAATTTCAGGAGAACCCGCAGCTTGTATTTTTACTGAACTCTCGGAATCGGATTGAGTACAATGCAATATATTTTATAAATAATATGTACTACTACCCTTCATAGTTTAACCCTTTGACCTTTCACTAAAATGCTCTTACAACCAAGCAAGACTGAACAACATATGCTCCATTAACTACTCAAACAGAACAACAATTACGCGGGTCAAAAGCCAAAATGTATTTAAGATAAAATTATTCACAGCGTACTAATTTTGGGTCACCTAACACAAAAATGTCCATCGGTTTTGTAGATTGGTTCTCATTTCTACAATACCAAGTTCAGGCTGTTGTGTCAGGCTTCGATTTACTAATAGAAGTTAGTTTGAGTACATATTTTTGAAACAGACTGTAACGAAATGTTGAGGGTTGATATAAGACTAGCAGGTGGAGTCCAACGCTCAGCTTGCTATTCCTTTAGCAACTGAGTTCACTGTTTAGTTTGTAAGTGCGCCAAACTGTGTTTTAATGCCTTTAAAATAACACACATTTCGAGAAAATTACAAAATGCCGCGTAAGTGCGTTACTAACCCAATTCATTTTTGCATTTAAATCTCAAAATGTACCGTTAACTCCCATGGTAAATAAGGCACACGATCTTTATTTTGTCTGCAAAGTAATGATCAGGACAAACTGTATGCCCCCTGTATTTTTGTCGCTGTTGTTCCACAAATCTACCTGAATGTCTAAATGGAAAAGTGTGATCCATAAATGTCGCTATACCAATGATTCTGAGGGAGCAAAGCAATCATATAACTGGCTGCTACTTCTGTATGGCGCCTTCCGTTATTGGTATGAATGGTAACACGCTTTGGCTTACCCAAATATCTGCTCAGCCATCCGCCCTGTGCCACGTAGCCACGAATTATCGACAACTGTTCCCCCAGCCTCAATTGAAAATAAATATTGAAATAAAATGTTGAAAATAGTTCATCAATTAATGCTCTATAAAAAGTTGTATTCATGATTGTATGCTACAGATATTAACATGCTGAGTATCTTGGAAATGCCATATTAATTTTTCTGTTTATGTTATTGGACAATATCAGTCCAATGTGTTAACTGCGGAGAATAAGATCTGACATAATATGAACTGCATTTTGGTGTGTTCCTCGTGTAATAGTTCAGAGGCTTTATTTAGAGATTAAAGAATAATGAAATAAATTAAAATTTTTATTTTGTTTTGTATCTTCCATTGTCATTAACATGTGTTTAAACTGTAAGGAGTTGCTTCTCATTACAAAGATGAACAACATTATACAATAGGGGAAGCGAGCTGATTATTGGATAGTTTCCCAATATCGGACACAATGATATCCTAATCTTGAAACTGATGAACTCTGTTGCAGAATGCATGAAATGCTTTGATTTTCCCTCTTCTGCAGTCATTTTGTGTTCGCTTGCAGGAAGAGAAATGTGTGCTAAATTAATCACAAGTTTTACGAAATGGCAGTTGCGTAATATTTTGTAGCGTTCAGTGTATCTGAACACGTAGGCTAAATTTAAGTAATAATTCAAGATAACTTTAAACATAACTAGAAATCGTCATGGTGTAGATTTTGGAATATACAGGAAGCCCACACACATAGATAAGTACATAAAGAAACATGAATAAAACCCAGTTTCACATCAACTAGCTGCCTTTAGAAGTCTAATTCATTGGGTATACAACATCCCACTGAGTAAGGAGGAATTTTTGAAAGAACAACAACACATAAAAGAGATAGCGGTATTAAATGGATTCAACCCTGCCATCCTAAGGAACATGATGAATAAAAAGGAAAATCTGAAAATAATATAAAAAATACCACTCTCACAACACTTAAAAACACAAATTGGCAATATAGAAAATTCACCTAACATTCATTGGCTTTTAGAGGATTTGAACGAATGTTCAAAAAGCTAAACTTAAAAACTAGCACCCCAAAACAAATTCAGTCAAGAACCTGCTAAATAAACCACTAAAAAATTCAATCCCCAACAATTTGAAATCAGGAGTAAATCAGATAAATTGTGAAACCTGTGAAAAAAACTACATAGGAAAAACTAAGAGAAACTTGTACACCCATAGAATTGGATATTTGGGAAAAAATATTCATAACCATAAAGCGTGATAAAGTTATAAATTTAAGAATAGGTATGTTCGTTTAGTCACCAAACAGCTGAGGATGAGATTGAATGATCTTGAAAACGTTTCAAATATACAACAAGTAAGTTAAGTTATTAAAATATTAATATTTAAAACAACTCTGTGAGAAAGGAGTGAGTGTGCTGCCTCCTTTAAGAACAGAAAACTATTAACAAGTGTACCCATAATAATTGATTACAAGTAACATCAAAAGTTTGAAAGTAAGTTAAATATCCAATGCACACAGTTCTCAAATTTCAGGTAGTATAAATGCTGCAGCAGGAATCATCTCTGCCAAACAATTATTTGCTTGTTCCCTACTGTCCCAGTTTTCACTATAGCTGCTAGTAATTTTCAGGCTGAACAAAAGCATGTCACAATCAGCAACTGCTAAAAATCATAATTACAATTTCTTAACAGATTCTTTAAATATTAATACAATACCTTCACAGCGATACAGATCACTGGCAGTGCCATCTCTCGGCACCAAGGCGTACTCCGTAAAGGATCGATTCTTAGTTGTCATTTCACCTCTGGCGGACAGTCAGTGAACTATAACAGCTACTCTTATATAATATATGTTTAAAATAAAGTCAATGTACATATACTATTTTCGCAACGTACTCCTAAACTACAACATATCTTTCTATCTGCTCCAAGTTCCAATAACAGTTTAGAAGAAATTGTATCAGTTTATTTTTGGTTGCGAATACAAGATGCGTACAACAGAGTAAGTGATAAATAATGTTTGAAATGTGGCTAGCCGTATGCTGCCATTTAAATTATATGCCATACTAATCAATAAAAGAGGAACCACACCATTGATGGGTATTGCAGTTAGAATGAATGGGAATTGAAACTCGGAACACAAACATAAAATAAATTACTTTCCAGAAGAACCCAAAATATTAGGTACTTCGAAATACTCAGAAACGTTCACGCAAATTCTAGGGCGGGTTTTTTAAAATTCGAATGATATTTGTCGCATTTATGACACAGGAAAAGGAGATTCCTAAGATGTTGAACGTCATAACTGGATACAACTGCCAATAATATTCTCCTCCACAATATTTATCTAATCAACCACAACAACACCATAATTTCTTCAACTTCAGCTTTCTTCAACTGGACTATGCTAAGGAGGTGCGAAATTGGTCTATTGTACCTAAGTCCGCAAGTGGAACACTCCTGGGAAGGATGAGGCGAGGAAACACGGAGGACGACGTTCCAGTCAGCCACGACGGTGCAGATAGCCGAATCCCTACAACTGACCAGTCAGAAACTCCCCGGCAGGCCAGTCCCACCCAGCGTGGTCCTAACACAAAGATTAGTGCAAAGTACAAAGCTTAGTACAAAAATTTTGTTCCTTAGTTCTGAGTATTTCTTGAATGCTAAGTTTGTCATTCTTTTACAGCTACATAACAAAACAATACACACAACCTGAAGGCCAAAAAACAAAAGGAAATAAACAATGGCCAGTGTTTTGCATAATGCCAGCAGATATAACGTACCTTTCCATACAGTTTTGAAGAAAGTACGACAAAGTAAGCAATTCAACGGTTGGATATACGCAGGGGCTGTTCGCCTCGGTAACGAGGATGGTAGCATATCTGCATAACGTTTAAGAGGTCCCGAGTTCAAATCTCGGTCAGGGTGAGTTACCTACATAAGGTTTTTCCGGGGTTTTCCCTTATCCTTCAAGACGAATGTCGGGTAGCTCTCAGCTCCATGGATCCTGGACTCATATGAGCATCATTTCACCTAATTCATTCACCGTCCGATATAACTTAACGTTGGGGCGGACTTGAAAAAAAATACGCAGTGGCTAAGGTTTTTTTTTTGCGTTTTAATTGCCAACATGTACAACTAAAGCAAAGAACATGATGATTAAACAACTCCATTCAACGAACAGCACTGTGCGATTACTGTTATGTGGTGTAGAGGCCCAGTGTGTGGAAATAAGCAAGAGATCTCTGTGGCAAAGCAGTAAGTGTGCTGCCTCTATTGAGAACAGAAAACTATTAACAAGTGTACAGCAGCAGCACAAATCTGGCAGGCTGTTTGGAACAGCCCGAAGGGTGGTCAAATCGTGTACCTGCTCTGGGAAGAGCTTAACCACGTAGTGGCGGGATGTGGATGTTGCAGAATGACGGGTGTAATTTAAGTGGGGTTAGTGTAGGGAGGTAGCTTTTTGCTCCTCAGGGAATGATGACCCGGGTGCTACGAACAGCGAGCACCGCTGGTGGGTTAGTTAATAAACTAGGAAGAAGGTATGTATAACTTTGAAAATTCCATAATAACAAATTTGGAGTAGCTGAAATTTAATTTAGGCTGGAATGGAGATCATGTGGTTACCGGTAGTGACCGCAAGACATGCTGGGTAACCGGTATCGCTTATAGCGACGCTCACGAGGTACATAATCCCCAAGGGATCTGACTAGGCCGCTCTGATGTTGGGGCAAACCCTCGAAAAATTTTGTCGCCCGGCGTCTAATTTCATCCTCCACATATCGGAGGGATGAAGCCTCATGAAGTAATCTCACGGGGAACCTTGTACAAACAGAATAAATAATCCGAAGACATTTATTCTGTGCACGTTGGAGCAGACTAGATGTGAGCCTGCGGCCATACCCCAGACTTGGCACGCATAGAGCATGATAGGGAGGACCAGAGCCATAAAGAGGCGCAACTTTAGGGGAACAGACATCGCAGACCGAAGCACAGGGTATAGTGCTGCCACGGCACCACACGACCGATGAGCTTGCTCCTAAATGTGCTCCCGAAAAGTTAGGCCCTTGTCCAGCTTCACTCCCAAGTACTTGATTGAATTCTCCCATCTGATCCCTTGCCCGAAGTAGGTAAATTGGGGGAAGTTGGCGGGAAAGCGGCGCTTGGTGAACAATATCGCTTGACTTTTCTCCGTATTAATGGACAATCGCCAAAGCGTGCACCATTCCTGGAGGAGTTCTCAAATCTAACAAGGTATACATGCTGCAGAAGAAATCATCTCTGCCAAACAATTATTTACTTGTTCCCTACTGTCGCAGTTTTCACAATAGCTGCTAGTAATTTTCTGGTTCAAGAAAAGCATGTAATATTCAGCAGCTGCTGAAACTCATAATTACAATTTCTTATCAGATTCTTTAAATATTATTACAATACCTTCACAGCGACACAGATCACTAGCAGTGCCATCTCTCGGCACCAAGGCGCACTCCGTAAAGGATCGATTCTTAGATGTGAAAGATTTCCCCTCTGGCGGACAGTCAGTGAACTATAACAGCTACTTTTATATAATATCTGTTTATAATAAGGTCAATGTACTCATACTATTTTCTCGACGTACTCCTAAGCGACAACATGTCTTTCTATCTGCTCCAAGTTCCAATAACAGTTTAGAAGAAATTGCATCAGTTTATTTTTGGTTGCGTATACAAGATGTGTACAACAGAGTAAGTGATAAATAATGTTTGAAATGTGGCTAACTGTATGCTGCCATTTAAATTATATGCCATTCTAATCAATAAAAGAGGAACCACACCATTGATGGGTTTTGCAGTTAGAATGAATGGGAATTAAAGTTCGGAACACAAACATAAAATAAATTAGTTTTCAGAAGAACACAATATATTAGGTACTTCGAATCACTGAGGAACGTTCACACAAATTCTAGGGCGGGTTTGTAAATTCGAATGCCATTTGTCGCATGTATGACACAGGAAAGGGAGATTCCTAAGATGTTGAACGTCATAACTGGATACAACAGTCAATAATATTCTGCTCCACAAAATTTATCTAATCAACCACAACAACAAAATAATTTCTTCAACTTCAGCTTTCTTAAACTGGACTATGCTAAGGAGGTGCGAAATTGGTCTATTGTACCTAAGTCCGCAAGTGCTGCACTCCTGGGAAGGATGAGGCGAGGAAACACGGAGGACGACGTTCCAGTCAGCCACGACGGTGCAGATAGCCGAGTCCCTACAACTGACCAGTCAGAAACTCCCCGGTAGGCCAGTCCCAGCCAACGTGGTACTAAAACAAAGATTAGTACAAAGTACAAAGGCTAGTACAAAGATTTTGATCCTTAGTTCTGAGTATTTCTTGAATGCTAATTTTGTCATTCTTTTACAGCTAAATAACAAAACAATACACACAACCTGAAGGCCAAAAAACAAAAGGAAATAAACAATGGCCAGTGTTTTGCATAATGCCAGCAGATATAACGTACCTTTCCATACAGTTTTGAAGAAAGTATGACAAAGAAAGCAATTCAAACTTGGATATACGCAGGAGCTCATCGCCTGCGTAGCGAGGATGGTAGCATATCTTTCTCACGTTTAAGAGTTCCCGAGTTCAAATCTCGGTCAGGGTGAGTCACCTGGATGAGGTTTTTTCCGGGGTTTTCCCTTACCCTTCAAGACCAATTGCGGGTAGCCCTAAGCTCCTTGAATCCTGGACTCATTTGAGCATCATTTCACCTAATTCATTCACCGTCCGATATACTTTAACGTTGGTGCGGACGTGAATTAATAAATAGAAAATTACGCAGGGCCTAAGGCTTTTTCTTGCGTTTTCATTGCCAACGTGTACAACTAAAGCAAAGAACATGATGATTAAACAACTCCATTCAACGACAGCACTCTGCAATTACTGTTATGTGGTTTAGAGGCCCAGTGTGTGGAAATAAGCAACAGATCTCTTTGTGAAAGCAGTGAGTGTGCTGCCTCTTTTGAGAACAGATAACTATTATCAACTGTACCATAAAAAACTCTACAAAAGAAGTTAAATAATCAATGCACACATTTCGCAAATCTCAGGAGGTATATACATGCTGCAGGAGGAATTATCTCTGCCAAAAAATAATTTGCACTTTCTCTACTGTCCCAGTTTTCACTTTAGCTGCTAGTAAATTTCAGGTTCAAGAAAAGCTTGTAATTATCAGCAACTGGTGAATACCATAATTCCAGTTCCTTAACAGATTCTTTAAATATTAATCCAATGCCTTCACAGCGATTCAGAGCACTGGCAGTGCCATCTCTCGGCACCAAGGCACACCCCGTAAAGGACCCATTCTTAGTTGCGAAACATTTCTCCTCTGGCGGACAGTCAGTGAACTATAACAGCTACTCTTATATAATATCTGTTTATAATAAAGTCAATGTACCCATACTATTTTCGTAACGGACTCCTAAACAACAGCATATTTTTCTATCTGCTCCAAGTTCCCATAAATGTTCGGAAGCAATTGTATCAGTTTATTTTTGGTTGCGTATACAAGATGTGTACAACAGTGCAAGTGATAAATAATGTTTGAAATGTGGCTAGCTGTATGCTGCCATTTAAATTATATGCCATTCTAATCAATAAAAGAGGAACCACACCATTGATGGGTATTGCAGTTAGAATGAATGGGAATTAATACTCGGAACACAAACATAAAATAAATTAGTTTTCAGAAGAACACAAAATATTAGGTACTTCGAAATACTCAGATACGTTCAGGCAAATTCTAGGGCGGGTTTTTAAATTCGAATGCCATTTGTCGCATTTATGACACAGGAAAAGGAGATTCCTAAGATGTTGAACGTCATAACTGGATACAACTGCCAATAATATTCTCCTCCACAATATTTATCTAAGCAACCACAACAACACCATAATTTCTTCAACTTCAGCTTTCTTCAACTGGACCATGCAAAGGAGGTGCGAAATTGGACTATTGTACATAAGTCCGCAAGTGCAGCACTCCTGGGAAGGATGAGGCGAGGAAACAAGGAGGACGACGGTGCAGGTAGCCGAATCCTAACAACTGACCAGTCATAAACTCCCCGGTAGGCCATTCCCACCCTTGGTGGTCCTAAAACAAAGATTAGTACAGAGTACAAAGGCTAGTACAAAGAGTTTGTTCCTTAGTTCTGAGTATTTCTTGAATGCTAATTTTGTCATTTTTTACAGCTACATAACGAAACAATACACACAATTTTGAAGGCCAAACAAATAGAGGAAATAAACAATAACCAGTGCTTTGCATCATGCCAGAAGTTATAACGTACATTTCCATACAGTTTTGAAGAAAGTATGACAAAGAAAGCAATTCAAAGGTTGGATATACGCAGGAGCTCATTGCCTCCGTAGCGAGGATGGTAGCATATCTGCCTCACGTTTAAGAGTTCCCGAGTTCAAATCTCGGTCAGGGTGAGACACCTAGATGAGGTTTTTTCCGCGGTTCTCCCTTACCCTTCAAGACGAATTGCGGGTAGCTCTAAGCTCCTTGGTTCCTGGACTCATTTGAGCATCATTTCACCTAATTCATTCACCGTCCGATATACTTTAACGTTGGTGCGGACGTGAATTAATAAAAAGAAAAATACGCAGGGCCTAAGGTTTTTCTTCCGTTTTCATTGCCAAAATGTACAACAAAAGCAAAGAACATGATGATTAAACAACTCCATTCAACGACAGCACTGTGCAATTACTGTTATGTGGTTTAGAGGCCCAGTGTGTGGAAATAAGCAACAGATCTCTTTGTGAAAGCAGTGAGTGTGCTGCCTCTTTTGAGAACAGATAACTGTAATCAAGTGTACTAATTATAATTGATTGCAAGTACCATCAAAAAATATGCAAAAAATAATGAATGATCAATACACACATTTTTCGCAAATTTCAGGAGGTATATACATGCTGCAGGAGGAGTCATCTCTGCCAAACAATTATTTGCACTTTCTCTACTGTCCCAGTTTTCACTATAGCTGCTAGTAATTTTCAGGTTCAAGAAAAGCATGTAATTATCAGCAACTGGTGAATATAATAATTCCAGTTTCTTTACAGATTCTTTAAATATTAATACAATGCCTTCACAGCGATTCAGAGCACTTGCAGTGCCATCTCTCGGCACCAACGCACACTCTGTATAGGATCCATTCTTATTTGCGAAACATTTCTCCTCTGGCGGACAGTCAGTGAACTATAACAGCTACTCTTATATAATATCTGTTTCTAATAAACTCAATGTACCCATACTATTTTCGTAACGTACTCCTAAACAATAGCATATTTTTCTATCTGCTCCAAGTTCCAATAACAGTTTGGAAGAAATTGTATCAGTTTATCTTTGGTTGCGTATACAAGATGTGTACAACAGTGCAAGTGATAAATAGTGTTTGAAATGTGGCTAGCTGTATGCTGCCATTTAAATTATATGCCATTCTAAGGAATAAAAGAGGAACCACACCATTGATGGGTATTGCAGTTAGAATGAATGGGAATTGAAACTCGGAACACAAACATAAAATAAATTACTTTCCAGAAGAACCCAAAATATTAGGTACTTCGAAATACTCAAAAAACGTTCACGCAAATTCTAGGGCAGGTTTTTTACAATTCGAATGCCATTTGTCGCATTTATGACACAGGAAAAGGAGATTCCTAAGATGTTGAACGTCATAACTGGATACAACTGCCAATAATATTCTCCTCCAAAATATTTATCTAATCAACCACAACAACACCATAATTTCTTCAACTTCAGCTTTCTTCAACTGGACTATGCTAAGGACGTGCGAAATTGGTCTATTGTAACTAAGTCCGTAAGTGCAGCACTCCTGGGAAGGATTAGGCGAGGAAATACGGAGGACGACGTTCCAGTCAGCCACGTCGGTGCAGATTACCGAATCCCTACAACTGACCAGTCAGAAACTCCCCGGCGGGCCAGTCCCACCCAGCGTGGTCCTAAAACAAAGATTAGTACAAAGTACAAAGCTTAGTACAAAAATTTTGTTCCTTAGTTCTGAGTATTTCTTGAATGCTAATTTTGTCATTCTTTTACAGCTACATAACAAAACAATACACACAACCTGAAGGCCAAAAAACAAAAGGAAATAAACAATGGCCAGTGTTTTGCATAATGCCAGCAGATATAACGTACCCTTCCATACAGTTTTGAAGAAAGTACGACAAAGTAAGCAATTCAACGGTTGGATATACGCAGGGGCTGTTCGCCTCGGTAACGAGGATGGTAGCATATCTGCATAACGTTTAAGAGGTCCCGAGTTCAAATCTCGGTCAGGGTGAGTTACCTACATAAGGTTTTTCCGGGGTTTTCCCTTATCCTTCAAGACGAATGTCGGGTAGCTCTAAGCTCCATGGATCCTGGACTCATTTGTGCATCATTTCACCTGATTCATTCACCGTCCGATATAACTTAACGTTGGGGCGGACGTGAAAAAAAATACGCAGTGGCTAAGTTTTTTTTTTGCGTTTTAATTGCCAACATGTACAACTAAAGCAAAGAACATGATGAATAAACAACTCCATTCAACGAACAGCACTGTGCGATTACTGTTATGTGGTTTAGAGTCCCAGTGTGTGGAAATAAGCAAGAGATCTCTGTGGCAAAGCAGTAAGTGTGCTGCCTCTTTTGAGAACAGAAAACTATTAACAAGTGTACAGAGACACGCTGTGGGGTCGTTGAAGGGTTATCCTCCTCCGCGAAGGAGGGCCCTTCGACTCTTGCCATACCGGGACTAGAAGTGTACAGCAGAAGCAGACCAGCAGAAGAATCGAGTCGTCCAAGTTTACCTGGACGGAATGGTTTCGCCCAGCACCTAGCCGCTTTCTGCGACTTTATCTGGGTGGTGTAGAAGTCTTTAGTCTTTTGTCTCAAGCGTTTATGTCGGGGCATTGGTTTCTCTGATCTGTTGGGTTAAGCCGCTCAGGCTGCCGCCTGGGGTATATATTCCCAAGGCCGCCCTCACCCAAGTCTCAGAAGTGTACAGTTTTTTTTTTTTTTTTTTTTTTTTTTTTTTTTTTTTACAGTTCTCAAATCTCACAAGGTATACATGCTGCAGAAGAAATCATCTCTGCCAAACAATTATTTACTTGTTCCCTACTGTCGCAGTTTTCACAATAGCTGCTAGTAATTTTCTGGTTCAAGAAAAGCATGTAATAATCAGCAGCTGCTGAAACTCATAATTACAATTTCTTATCAGATTCTTTAAATATTATTACAATACCTTCATAGCGACACAGATCACTAGCAGTGCCATCTCTCGGCACCTAGGCGCACTCCGTAAAGGATCGATTCTTAGATGTGAAAGATTTCTCCTCTGGCGGACAGTCAGTGAACTATAACAGCTACTTTTATATAATATCTGTTTATAATAAGGTCAATGTACTCATACTATTTTCTCGACGTACTCCTAAGCGACAACATGTCTTTCTATCTGCTCCAAGTTCCAATAACAGTTTAGAAGAAATTGCATCAGTTTATTTTTGGTTGCGTATACAAGATGTGTACAACAGAGTAAGTGATAAATAATGTTTGAAATGTGGCTAACTGTATGCTGCCATTTAAATTATATGCCATTCTAATCAATAAAAGCGGAACCACACCATTGATGGGAATTGCAGTTAGAATGAATGGGAATTAAAGTTCGGAAAGCAAACATAAAATAAATTAGTTTTCAGAAGAACACAACATATTAGGTACTTCGAAATACTCAGGAACGTTCACACAAATTCTAGGGCGGGTTTGTAAATTCGAATGCCATTTGTCGCATGTATGACACAGGAAAGGGAGATTCCTAAGATGTTGAACGTCATAGCTGGATACAACTGTCAATAATATTCTCCTCCACAATATTTATCTAATCAACCACAACAACAAAATAATTTCTTCAACTTCAGCTTTCTTCCACTGGACTATGCTAAGGAGGTGCGAAATTGGACTATTGTACCTAAGTCCGCAAGTGCAGCACTCCTGGGAAGGATGAGGCGAGGAAACACGGAGGACGACGTTCCAGTCAGCCACGACGGTGCAGATAGCCGAGTCCTTACAACTGACCAGTCAGAAACTCCCCGGTAGGCCAGTCCCAGCCAACGTGGTACTAAAACAAAGATTAGTACAAAGTACAAAGGCTAGTACAAAGATTTTGTTCCTTAGTTCTGAGTATTTCTTGAATGCTAATTTTGTCATTCTTTTACAGCTACATAACAAAACAATACACACAACCTGAAGGCCAAAAAACAAAAGGAAATAAACAATGGCCAGTGTTTTGCATAATGCCAGCAGATATAACGTACCTTTAATACAGTTTTGAAGAAAGTATGACAAAGAAAGCAATTCAAAGTTGGATATACGCAGGAGCTCATCGCCTGCGTAGCGAGGATGGTAGCATATCTTTCTCACGTTTAAGAGTTCCCGAGTTCAAATCTCGGTCAGGGTGAGTCACCTGAATGAGGTTTTTCCGGGGTTTTCCCTTACCCTTCAAGACGAATTGCGGGTAGCCCTAAGCTCCTTGAATCCTGGACTCATTTGAGCATCATTTCATCTAATTCATTCACCGTCCGATATACTTTAACGTTGGTGCGGAGCTGAATTAATAAATAGAAAATTACGCAGGGCCTAAGGCTTTTTCTTGCGTTTTCATTGCCAACGTATACAACTAAAGCAAACAACATGATGATTAAACAACTCCATTCAACGAACAGCACTGTGCAACTACTGTTATGTGGTTTAGAGACCCAGTGTGTGGAAAAAGGCAACAGATCTCTTTGTGAAAGCAGTGAGTGTGCTGCCTCTTTTGAGAACAGATAACTATTATCAAGTGTACTAATTATAATTGATTGCAAGTACCATCAAAAAATACGCAAAACCAAATGAATGATCAATACACACATTTTTCGCAAATTTCAGGAGGTATATACATGCTGCAGGTGGAGTCATCTCTGCCAAACAATTATTTGCACTTTCTCTACTGTCCCAGTTTTCACTATAGCTGCTAGTAATTTTCAGGTTCTAGAAAAGCATGTAATTATCAGCAGCTGGTGAATATCATAATTCCAGTTTCTTAACAGATTCTTTAAATATTAATACAATACCTTCACAGCGATTCAGAGCACTGGCAGTGCCATCTCTCGGCACCAACGCACACTCTGTATAGGATCCATTCTTAGTTGCGAAACATTTCTGCTCTGGAGGACAGTCAGTGAACTATAACGGCTACTCTTATATAATATCTGTTTATAATAAACTCAATGTACCCATACTATTTTCGTAACGTACTCCTAAACAATAGCATATTTCTCTATCTGCTCCAAGTTCCAATAACAGTTTGGAAGAAATTGTATCAGTTTATCTTTGGTTGCGTATACAAGATGTGTACAACAGTGCAATTGATAAATAATGTTTGAAATGTGGCTAGCTGTATGCTGCCTTTTAAATTATAAGCCATTCTAATCAATAAAATAGGAACCACACCATTGATGGGTATTGCAGTTAGAATGAATGGGAATTGAAACTCGGAACAAAAACATAAAATAAATTAGTTTTCAGAAGAACACAAAATATTACGTACTTCGAGATACTCAGAAACGTTCAGGCAAATTCTAGGGCGGGTTTTTAAATTCGAATGCCATTTGTCGCATTGATGACACAGGAAAAGGAGATTCCTAAGATGTTGATCGTCATAACTGGATACAACAGTCAATAATATTCTCCTCCACAATATTTATCTAATCAACCACAACAACAAAATAATTTCTTCAACTTCAGCTTTCTTCAACTGGACTATGCTAAGGAGGTGCAAAATTGGTCTATTGTAACTAAGTCCGCAAGTGGAAAACTGCTGGGAAGGATGAAGCGAGGAAACACAGAGGACGACGTTCCAGTCAACCACGACGGTGCAGATAGCCGAATCCCTACAACTGACCAGTCAGAAACTCCCCGGTAGGCCAGTCCAACCCAACGTTTTCCTAAAACAAAAATTAGTACAAAGTACAAATGCTAGTACAAAGATTTTGTTCCTTAGTTCTGAGTATTTCTTGAATGCTAATTTTGTCATTCTTTTACAGCTACATAACAAAACAATACACACAACCTGAAGGCCAAAAAACAAAAGGAAATAAACAAAGGCCAGTGTTTTGCATAATGCCAGCAGATATAACGTACCTTTCCATACAGTTTTGAAGAAAGTATGACAAAGAAAGCAATTCAAAGTTGGATATACGCAGGAGCTCATCGCCTGCGTAGCGAGGATGGTAGCATATCTTTCTCACGTTTAAGAGTTCCCGAGTTCAAATCTCGGTCAGGGTGAGTCACCTGGATGAGGTTTTTCCGGGTTTTCCCTTACCCTTCAAGACGAATTGCGGGTAGCCCTAAGCTCCTTGAATCCTGGACTCATTTGAGCATCATTTCACCTAATTCATTCACCGTCCGATATACTTTAACGTTGGTGCGGAGCTGAATTAATAAATAGAAAATTACGCAGGGCCTAAGGCTTTTTCTTGCGTTTTCATTGCCAACGTATACAACTAAAGCAAACAACATGATGATTAAACAACTCCATTCAACGAACAGCACTGTGCAACTACTGTTATGTGGTTTAGAGACCCAGTGTGTGGAAAAAGGCAACAGATCTCTTTGTGAAAGCAGTGAGTGTGCTGCCTCTTTTGAGAACAGATAACTATTATCAAGTGTACTAATTATAATTGATTGCAAGTACCATCAAAAAATACGCAAAACCAAATGAATGATCAATACACACATTTTTCGCAAATTTCAGGAGGTATATACATGCTGCAGGTGGAGTCATCTCTGCCAAACAATTATTTGCACTTTCTCTACTGTCCCAGTTTTCACTATAGCTGCTAGTAATTTTCAGGTTCTAGAAAAGCATGTAATTATCAGCACCTGGTGAATATCACAATTCCAGTTTCTTAACAGATTCTTTAAATATTAATACAATGCCTTCACAGCGATTCAGAGCACTGGCAGTGCCATCTCTCGGCACCAACGCACACTCTGTATAGGATCCATTCTTAGTTGCGAAACATTTCTGCTCTGGAGGACAGTCAGTGAACTATAACGGCTACTCTTATATAATATCTGTTTATAATAAACTCAATGTACCCATACTATTTTCGTAACGTACTCCTAAACAATAGCATATTTCTCTATCTGCTCCAAGTTCCAATAACAGTTTGGAAGAAATTGTATCAGTTTATCTTTGGTTGCGTATACAAGATGTGTACAACAGTGCAAGTGATAAATAATGTTTGAAATGTGGCTAGCTGTATGCTGCCTTTTAAATTATAAGCCATTCTAATCAATAAAAGAGGAACCACACCATTGATGGGTATTGCAGTTAGAATGAATGGGAATTGAAACTCGGAACACAAACATAAAATAAATTAGTTTTCAGAAGAACACAACATATTAGGTACTTCGAGATACTCAGAAACGTTCAGGCAAATTCTAGGGCGGGTTTTTAAATTCGAATGCCATTTGTCGCATTTATGAGACAGGAAAAGGAGATTCCTAAGATGTTGATCGTCATAACTGGATACAACAGTCAATAATATTCTCCTCCACAATATTTATCTAATCAACCACAACAACAAAATAATTTCTTCAACTTCAGCTTTCTTCAACTGGACTATGCTAAGGAGGTGCGAAATTGGTCTATTGTAACTAAGTCCGCAAGTGGAAAACTGCTGGGAAGGATGAAGCGAGGAAACAGAGGACGACGTTCCAGTCAACCACGACGGTGCAGATAGCCGAATCCCTACAACTGACCAGTCAGAAACTCCCCGGTAGGCCAGTCCAACCCAACGTTTTCCTAAAACAAAAATTAGTACAAAGTACAAATGCTAGTACAAAGATTTTGTTCCTTAGTTCTGAGTATTTCTTGAATGCTAATTTTGTCATTCTTTTACAGCTACATAACAAAACAATACACACAACCTGAAGGCCAAAAAACAAAAGGAAATAAACAATGGCCAGTGTTTTGCATAATACCAGCAGATATAACGTACCTTTCCATACAGTTTTGAAGAAAGTATGACAAAGAAAGCAATTCAAAGTTGGATATACGCAGGAGCTCATCGCCTGCGTAGCGAGGATGGTAGCATATCTTTCTCACGTTTAACAGTTCCCGAGTTCAAATCTCGGTCAGGGTGTGTCACCTGGATGAGGTTTTTCCGGGGTTTTCCCTTACCCTTCAATACGAATTGCGGGTAGCCCTAAGCTCCACGGATCCTGGACTCATTTAAGCATCATTTCACCTAATTCATTCACCGTCCGATATAACTTAACGTTGGTGCGGACGTGAATTAAAATAAAAGAAAAATACGCAGGGGCTAAAGCTTTCTTTGCGTTTTCATTGCCAACATGTACAACTGAAGGAAAGAACATGATTAAACAACTCCATTCAACGAACAGCACTGTACAATTACTGTTATGTGGTTTAGAGGCCCAGTGCGTAGAAGTAAGCAACAGATCTCTTTGTGAAAGCAGTGAGTGTGCTGCCTCTTTTGAGAACAGATAACTATTATCAAGTGTACTAATTATAATTGATTGCAAGTACCATCAAAAAATATGCAAAAGAAAATGAATGATCAATACACACATTTTTCGCAAATTTCAGGAGGTATATACATGCTGCAGGAGGAGTCATCTCTGCCAAACAATTATTTGCACTTTCTCTACGGTCCCAGTTTTCACTATAGCTGCTAGTAATTTTCAGGTTCATTAAGCATGTAATTATCAGCAACTGGTGAATATCATAATTCCAGTTTCTTTACAGATTCTTTAAATATTAATACAATACCTTCACAGCGATTCAGAGCACTTGCAGTGCCATCTCTCGGCACCAACGCACACTCTGTATAGGATCCATTCTTAGATGCGAAACATTTCTCCTCTGGCGGACAGTCAGTGAACTATAACAGCTACTCTTATATAATATCTGTTTATAATAAACTCAATGTACCCATACTATTTTCGTAACGTACTCCTAAACAATAGCATATTTTTCTATCTGCTCCAAGTTCCAATAACAGTTTGGAAGAAATTGTATCAGTTTATTTTTGGTTGCGTATACAAGATGTGTACAACAGTGCAAGTGATAAATAATGTTTGAAATGTGGCTAGCTGTATGCTGCCATTTAAATTATATGCCATTCTAATCAATAAAAGAGGAACCACACCATTGATGGGTATTGCAGTTAGAATGAATGGGAATTGAAACTCGGAACACAAACATAAAATAAATTACTTTCCAGAAGAACCCAAAATATTAGGTACTTCGAAATACTCAGTAACGTTCACGCAAATTCTAGGGCAGGTTTTTTACAATTCGAATGCCATTTGTCGCATTTATGACACAGGAAAAGGAGATTCCTAAGATGTTGAACGTCATAACTGGATACAACTGCCAATAATATTCTCCTCCAAAATATTTATCTAATCAACCACAACAACACCATAATTTCTTCAACTTCAGCTTTCTTCAACTGGACTATGCTAAGGAGGTGCGAAATTGGTCTATTGTAACTAAGTCCGTAAGTGCAGCACTCCTGGGAAGGATGAGGCGAGGAAACACGGAGGACGACGTTCCAGTCAGCCACGTCGGTGCAGATTACCGAATCCCTACAACTGACCAGTCATAAACTCCCCGGCGGGCCAGTCCCACCCAGCGTGGTCCTAAAACAAAGATTAGTACAAAGTACAAAGCTTAGTACAAAAATTTTGTTCCTTAGTTCTGAGTATTTCTTGAATGCTAATTTTGTCATTCTTTTACAGCTACATAACAAAACAATACACACAACCTGAAGGCCAAAAAACAAAAGGAAATAAACAATGGCCAGTGTTTTGCACAATGCCAGCAGATATAACGTACCCTTCCATACAGTTTTGAAGAAAGTACGACAAAGTAAGCAATTCAACGGTTGGATATACGCAGGGGCTGTTCGCCTCGGTAACGAGGATGGTAGCATATCTGCATAACGTTTAAGAGGACCCGAGTTCAAATCTCGGTCAGGGTGAGTTACCTACATAAGGTTTTTCCGGGGTTTTCCCTTATCCTCCAAGACGAATGTCGGGTAGCTCTAAGCTCCATGGATCCTGGACTCATTTGTGGATCATTTCACCTAATTCATTCACCGTCCGATAAAACTTAACGTTGGGGCGGACGTGAAAAAAAAAATACGCAGTGGCTAAGGTTTTTTTTGCGTTTTAATTGCCAACATGTACAACTAAAGCAAAGAACATGATGATTAAACAACTCCATTCAACGAACAGCACTGTGCGATTACTGTTATGTGGTTTAGAGACCCAGTGTGTGGAAATAAGCAAGAGATCTCTGTGGCAAAGCAGTAAGTGTGCTGCCTCTTTTGAGAACAGAAAACTATTAACAAGTGTACAGAGACACGCTGTGGGGTCGTTGAAGGGTTATCCTCCTCCGCGAAGGAGGGCACTTCGACTCTTGCCATACCGGGACTAGGGCCCTTCGACTCTTGCCATACCGGGACTAGAAGTGTACAGCAGAAGCAGACCAGCAGAAGAATCCAGTCGTCCAAGTTTACCTGGACGGAATGGTTTCGCCCAGCACCTAGCCGCTTTCTGCGACTTTATCTGGGTGGTGTAGAAGTCTTTAGTCTTTTGTCTCAAGCGTTTATGTCGGGGCATTGGTTTCTCTGATCTGTTGGGTTAAGCCGCTCAGGCTGCCGCCTGGGGTATATATTCCCAAGGCCGCCCTCACCCAACTCTCAGAAGTGTAAAGCAGCAGCAGCAGCAGCACAAATCTGGCAGGCTGTTTGGAACAGCCCGAAGGGTGGTCAAATCGTGTACCTGCTCTGGGAAGAGCTTAACCACGTAGTGGCGGGATGTGGATGTTGCAGAATGACGGGTGTAATTTAAGTGGGGTTAGTGTAGGGAGGTAGCTTTTTGCTCCTCAGGGAATGATGAACCGGGTGCTACGGACAGCGAGCACAGTTCTCAAATCTCACAAGGTATACATGCTGCAGAAGAAATCATCTCTGCCAAACAATTATTTACTTGTTCCCTACTGTCGCAGTTTTCACAATAGCTGCTAGTAATTTTCTGGTTCAAGAAAAGCATGTAATAATCAGCAGCTGCTGAAACTCATAATTACAATTTCTTATCAGATTCTTTAAATATTATTACAATACCTTCACAGCGACACAGATCACTAGCAGTGCCATCTCTCGGCACCAAGGCGCACTCCGTAAAGGATCGATTCTTAGATGTGAAAGATTTCTCCTCTGGCGGACAGTCAGTGAACTATAACAGCTACTTTTATATAATATCTGTTTATAATAAGGTCAATGTACTCATACTATTTTCTCGACGTACTCCTAAGCGACAACATGTCTTTCTATCTGCTCCAAGTTCCAATAACAGTTTAGAAGAAATTGCATCAGTTTATTTTTGGTTGCGTATACAAGATGTGTACAACAGAGTAAGTGATAAATAATGTTTGAAATGTGGCTAACTGTATGCTGCCATTTAAATTATATGCCATTCTAATCAATAAAAGCGGAACCACACCATTGATGGGTATTGCAGTTAGAATGAATGGGAATTAAAGTTCGGAACACAAACATAAAATAAATTAGTTTTCAGAAGAACACAATATGTTAGGTACTTCGAAATACTCAGGAACGTTCACACAAATTCTAGGGCGGGTTTGTAAATTCGAATGCCATTTGTCGCATGTATGACACAGGAAAGGGAGATTCCTAAGATGTTGAACGTCATAGCTTGATACAACTGTCAATAATATTCTCCTCCACAATATTTATCTAATCAACCACAACAACAAAATAATTTCTTCAACTTCAGCTTTCTTCAACTGGACTATGCTAAGGAGGTGCGAAATTGGACTATTGTACCTAAGTCCGCAAGTGCAGCACTCCTGGGAAGGATGAGGCGAGGAAACACGGAGGACGACGTTCCAGTCAGCCACGACGGTGCAGATAGCCGAGTCCTTACAACTGACCAGTCAGAAACTCCCCGGTAGGCCAGTCCCAGCCAACGTGGTACTAAAACAAAGATTAGTACAAAGTACAAAGGCTAGTACAAAGATTTTGTTCCTTAGTTCTGAGTATTTCTTGAATGCTAATTTTGTCATTCTTTTACAGCTACATAACAAAACAATACACACAACCTGAAGGCCAAAAAACAAAAGGAAATAAACAATGGCCAGTGTTTTGCATAATGCCAGCAGATATAACGTACCTTTCCATACAGTTTTGAAGAAAGTATGACAAAGAAAGCAATTCAAAGTTGGATATACGCAGGAGCTCGTCGCCTGCGTAGCGAGGATGGTAGCATATCTTTCTCACGTTTAAGAGTTCCCGAGTTCAAATCTCGGTCAGGGTGAGTCACCTGGATGAGGTTTTTTCCGGGGTTTTCCCTTACCCTTCAAAACGAATTGCGGGTAGCCCTAAGCTCCTTGAATCCTGGACTCATTTGAGCATCATTTCACCTAATTCATTCACCGTCCGATATACTTTAACGTTGGTGCGGACGTGAATTAATAAATAGAAAATTACGCAGGGCCTAAGGCTTTTTCTTGCGTTTTCATTGCCAACATGTACAACTAAAGCAAACAACATGATGATTAAACAATTCCATTCAACGACAGCACTGTGCAATTACTGTTATGTTTTTTAGAGACCCAGTGTGTGGAAATAAGCAACAGATCTCTTTGTGAAAGCAGTGAGTGTGCTGCCTCTTTTGAGAACAGATAACTATTATCAAGTGTACTAATTATAATTGATTGCAAGTACCATCAAAAAATACGCAAAACAAAATGAATGATCAATACACAGATTTTTCGCAAATTTCAGGAGGTATATACATGCTGCAGGTGGAGTCATCTCTGCCAAACAATTATTTGCACTTTCTCTACTGTCCCAGTTTTCACTAAAGCTGCTAGTAATTTTCAGGTTCAAGAAAAGCATGTAATTATCAGCAACTGGTGAATATAATAATTCCAGTTTCTTTACAGATTCTTTAAATATTAATACAATGCCTTCACAGCGATTCAGAGCACTGGCAGTGCCATCTCTCGGCACCAACGCACACTCTGTATAGGATCCATTCTTAGTTGCGAAACATTTCTGCTCTGGCGGACAGTCAGTGAACTATAACAGCTACTCTTATATAATATCTGTTTATAATAAAGTCAATGTACCCATACTATTATCGTAACGTACTCCTAAACAACAGCATATTTCTCTATCTGCTCCAAGTTCCAATAACAGTTTGGAAGAAATTGTATCAGTTTATCTTTGGTTGCGTATACAAGATGTGTACAACAGTGCAAGTGATAAATAATGTTTGAAATGTGGCTAGCTGTATGCTGCCTTTTAAATTATAAGCCATTCTAATCAATAAAAGAGGAATCACACCATTGATGGGTATTGCAGTTAGAATGAATGGGAATTGAAACTCGGAACACAAACATAAAATAAATTAGTTTTCAGAAAAACACAAGATATTAGGTACTTCGAGATACTCAGAAACGTTCAGGCAAATTCTAGGGCGGGTTTTTAAATTCGAATGCCATTTGTCGCATTTATCACACAGGAAAAGGAGATTCCTAAGATGTTGATCGTCATAACTGGATACAACAGTCAATAATATTCTCCTCCAAAATATTTATCTAATCAACCACAACAACACCATAATTTCTTCAACTTCAGCTTTCTTCAACTGGACTATGCTAAGGAGGTGCGAAATTGGTCTATTGTAACTAAGTCCGTAAGTGCAGCACTCCTGGGAAGGATGAGGTGAGGAAACACGGAGGACGACGTTCCAGTCAGCCACGTCGGTGCAGATTACCGAATCCCTACAACTGACCAGTCATAAACTCCCCGGCGGGCCAGTCCAACCCAACGTTTTCCTAAAACAAAGATTAGTACAAAGTACAAAGGCTAGTACAAAGATTTTGTTCCTTAGTTCTGAGTATTTCTTGAATGCTAATTTTGTCATTCTTTTACAGCTACATAACAAAACAATACACACAACACGAAGGCCAAAAAACAAAAGGAAATAAACAATGGCCAGTGTTTTGCATAATGCCAGCAGATATAACGTACCTTTCCATACAGTTTTGAAGAAAGTAACACAAAGAAAGCAATTCAAAGGTTGGATATACGCAGGAGCTCATCGCCTGCGTAGCGAGTATGCTAGCATATCTGCCTCACGTTTAAGAGTTCCCGAGTTCAAATCTCGGTCAGGGTGAGTCACCTAGATGAGGTTTTTTCCGGGGTTTTCCCTTACCCTTCAAGACGAATTGTGGGTAGCTTTAAGCTCCATGGATCCTGGACTCATTTGAGCATCATTTCACATCATTCATTCACCGTCCGATATAACTTAACGTTGGGGCGGACGTGAATTAAAAAAAAAGAAAAATATGCAGGGGCTAAAGCTTTCTTTGCGTTTTCATTGCCAACATGTACAACTAAAGGAAAGAACATGATGACTAAACAGCTCCATTCAACGAACACCACTGTGCAATTACTAGTATGTTGTTTAGAGGCCCAGTGTGTTGAAATAAGCAGCAGATGGTTTTAACTAAACCGAGTTTGTGAACTGATTACTGACCGTGAGTTGCACAATTGAAGTCCAGGTTGTATTCCATAAAATAACTATGTTCTAATCACAACATGGCATTTAAACGTGGAGGACGAATATTGGATGCGTTTCTCCAAAATTGGAGAAGAAGTTTACTCAAATCATGAATGTAGGAGCAATATAACATTCATAAAAATGAACTCTTGCTTTCACAACGCAATTCTTCAGAGTAAGAAATCAAAGATAAATCTTAGACTCTGAAATAATTAGATCAATATATATGTAAGCTCGAATAACATTCCTCACATAGTACACATAGGGTCAAATTGGTATTCCTTCTATATTCTGTGTTATTAACTAAATGCGATTAAAGGGTAAACCGAAAATAAAACAGCATTTGTTGCATGAATTTTTTGCACCAATCTATAGTAGATAGAGTCCACATGAAAAGTTCAATGCAATTGCCAGGATTTCAAACACGGATCTACTGGTTTCTGACCAGTAACTCTTACCCATTGAGCTACCATGACCAATTTGCCGCACTGACATCAAATTCTCCAGTTGACACGTGCATTTTCCGGTGAACCTCTAGGTGCTCTCGTTTCCGAGATACACCGTTTGTACTTGAGTCCCACATTTTATCACTTAATTCTTGTTATATAATTTAGTTGATAGAAATTAATCATTCCTTTACACTACACGTATATAGGCAAAGGCTTCTATAGATTGAGTCAGAATGAAAATTTCAATGCCATATCAGGGACGGCACTTTGGCAGTGGTAGCTCAGTGTGTAAGGGCGAATGAACGGAAACAATCAGATCCGTGGTTCAAATCCCTGCCATGGCACTGCATTTTTCATGTTGACTCTATCTATCAAAAACCTTAGCGTATATATGGCTAGTTGAACAAATGATTAATTTCCATCAGGTAATCTAAATCTGTAGCAACTTACTATATGAAATACAGTACATAATATCCATGGCACTCTGATCTGTCGATGACATACTAATATATTTGTACCAACACTGAAGAGGTAGGACATACTGTGGCCCACGTACGATAGGTGTAGAATGAGCCGTACTTTAAATATTATTTAGAATAATACAATGTCAAGGGGTGATAGTAGTTTATTGAGTTGATATATGCTGTTATAGATCCAAAAAAACTTTCAGGTCATTATTGTAGATTACATGAAAACTGTAAGGTTTATTTTTATCTAGAAACTTCCTTTCCAAATCAAAAGGAATTTTAAAACCTCTTTTATCCTCTCTGTCATCCACTATACCCTCCATATCACAGGAGGTTACATACTGATAAGTAAACAACATTTTGAAGCTATAAAAATGCTTTCAGAAAGGAGGAAACAAACATTTACTAAAAATTATATAATTGAAAAACATTTTTATAATGAATAGTTCTTCATAAAACTACTTAGAAATACAGATATGTGTAACAGCAGTTGTTTTCTAACTTTGAATTTGTGTATTTGAGAGTTTCAGTAAATAATGTTATACATTTTCTTTGTTTCTCAATTTTGTTAATATTGGTTAAGTACCAGTTGTATTTACATTTTTCTCGTGCATTTTAAATTATTTATGATTCAACATTCGTTTAGGAGGTATTTAAGACATTAAACAATCTAATAAAAATTATTCTTTCAAATAGTACACTAAACACTCTGTTTTATGAAACTTGCTCTCTTTTTTAGCCACGTCTGGAAACTAACAAACTACGGATATTGGGAACCCTGCACTATGCTATCATGACTTCCAGGCGTCTTTGTATTTTCTCACCTCACCCGTTCCTCTAGAATATAGACATAAAATGTCGTCTTTAGTCACAATTCCTAAGCTCCCCTCCAAGCCTATTTGTAGAGACGTAATTTCGTGCATGATAGAGTCATGACAAGGACGGCACGTTGGCAATGGTAGCTCAATGGTTAAGGGCGACAGAACGGAAACCATGAGATCCGTGGTTGATATCCGGCCATGGCATTGAATTTTTCATGTTGACTATCTATCAAAAACCTTAGCCTATATATGGCTAGTTGATGAAATGATTAATTTCCATTAGCTAACTTTCATCTGTAGAGCCGGAGAATGAGGCGTATTTTAAATATTCTTTTAAAATACAATTTCAAAGGATGATAGTAATTTATTGAGTTGAAATATGCTGTTATAGATCCAACAAAACTTTCAGGTTATTATTGTAGATTACATGAAAACTGAAAGGTTTATATTTATCTAGAAACTTCCTTTCTAAATCTAAAGGGATATAAAAGCCTCTTTTACCCTCTCTGTCATCCACTATACCCTCCATATCCCAGGAGTTTGCATACTGATAAGTACAGAAGATGTTTAAGCAATGGAAATGCCTTCAGAAACGAGGGAGCAATCAATTACTAAACATTGTGTCACTTTAAAACATCTTATAATGAATAATTCTTGATAAAAAAATCAGAAATACAGATATGTGTAAAGCAGTTGCTTTCTAACTTTGAATTTGTATTTTTATAGTTTTCGTAAACAAGGCTAGATATTTTCTTTGTTTCTCAATTTTGTTAATGTTGGTTAAGTGCCAGTTGTAATTAAACTATTCTCATGCATGTTATATTCTTTATGATTCAACATTTGTTTAGGCAGTAGTTGAGACATAAAACAATCTAATAAAAATTGTTCTTTCAAATAGTATACTTAACACTCTTAAACAGAAAACTTATACTTAATCAGAAAACAGCTGTAAAGTGTTGTTGATGTTGTAACGAGAGCTGACCGCTGTTTGTTATTGTCCTCGACTTTGGTGTTGTAGATTGTGATACGTGATGTCATTCTGCTGCTACGCAGTGTGTTTCTACGGAAATAAGGAACATTTAGGATTTCGGCAAATTGGACTTTTAATTCCATGAAAACACAAAGGCACAATGTTGTAGTTAACGTTATCTGCGTTAGAAAACTTGGTCTTTAGGGCTTCTGCCATTTTAGAACCAAGATTTTTGTTGTCCTCTAATCCTATAATACTTTGATTTATTCTCAAAATCACGTTGGATTGTACATGATTTAGCCGTATGAATTGCAATGGCATTACCAGGTTTTATTATTTGGATAACACGTTTCAACAACTAGTTTTGTAAGTAATTGCAATTCTAATAATAAATTACGAGGGTAACTAGGCTCTATATGTACTCCCAATAAAGGACTTCCTTTCCTGAAGAGTAATACCCTTTCGATCTTTACTCTCTTTATATACATCTTAAGTCCCATGGTTTTTCACACAAGAAAAAACAACTACTTTGAAGTTATATCCAAAACACTTAATTAAAATTGGTTTGAAAACTTCGTAAATAATTACATTTACTATGCTAAAAGATTTTACAGGTAGAGACATCTATTGACCGCGAGATATTTCATTAACGGTGAAATCAGTTTGTCTCCTAGCGGGAAATAAATATACTAACACATCGTCTCGCGTTCGATACCACGGCCAACATTGTGCTGTGTTCGCTTTTAACTTCGATTTTATTTCTTACATTACGTTGGCTGTTCGCCAGAGAAGTAAACCTAGCACTAAATATGTGAATTGGTTTCGAAAGTGGTATCTACACGACCAAACATGCACCGTATCTGTTAAGATGGCGCCAATCAAAAGTTCTTTTTTCCGTTATAGCTAAAGCTAAAAATTGACAAATTCATTTATATGAGCTCCTCTACTCGCTCCCTGGTAATAATTATAATTGTCCCTAAAACTATTGTGGTTCTATCAATTTCGTGATAATCGGGATAAACGTTTGTGGTAATCGTTTAGTTACAGATTTGTTTGTAGATACGATCGGAATAAAACAGCATAGCAGACTTAAAAGATTGTGGAAATATTTAAGAGTTAGTGGCTAGGTGTTGCGTTTCAAATTTCTTTCTTTTAGCTTAGACAGGATATCAAAAAGTATTCCTATTTGAAAAAAGTATAATCATTTGAAAATTCCTGTTTGATCTCACAAGATTTTCTGTAGCTTCTCTTGTAATTTTCTTCCATTCCTTCATTTAAAACTTCTTAAAATCATTTTATTACAGAGCTTGTATTTTCGTCAATTTTCTTCAACAATTAGCCATACATTATCAATTGTGTTGATGTCTGGTGATTGTGGTGGTGTTTTCATCCATTGAATAATGTGTAATATTGCATCCAGAACGTTGCGTGGTTTGGGATCAGTATCCTGTAGCAAGATGTAGCCAACAATAAGGCCTATATTGCTAACATTCTGGAACATGTGACTTCAATATATTAATATAAATTCTGTGGTCTATTTTCCCATCCATAAAACACAGACCCCCAACATCATTCGCATTCGTACACCTCCAGACAACCACAGATCCTTCACCATGTTTAACAGTGGCTGTGACATTTTTTATTTCCAATTCCCAATTTCGCAGCCACTATATCTCTTCCTTTTGATGCAGATATTCTGAATCTACTTTCATCGGTACACACTTCCATTTTTGCGGAAGCCGCAATCATCATTTATGTGAGTTTTGGCATATGCCAGTCCCATACTTCCGTTAACCTTTGTTATTTAAGGTTTTCTATGCGATATTCAGTTATATTCAACCTCGTGAAGAATACTTCTTATTGTCTGCATATGTACAAGTTTTATCATACCTTTTCCACTTCTGAACCAATCTTTGTAGCACCCAGTTTAGGATCTTATTTCACCTTTCTCACTATCTGACATTTTTCAGCTTGAGTCATGACCGAAGGCCGAACTTTTCTTGTTTTGTTTTTGTATGACTGTATCTGTATATGATACCCTTAACAGTAGCAATTGCCACATTAAATATTTCAGCATATTTAATATTTAATATTTATACCATTTTTGATGCACCTTAGTGCAGTTTGCCCTTCTTTCTCTGCTTCAGATTCAGATTTAGATTTATTCTGCCATTTGTAACATTTTTTTTACAAAGCATCATCAAAAAATAACACTAAAACTACATTTTTATAGTTATAAAATTAAAACTAGTAAATCTATTACCGATTATTAGCAGTTTTAGATACACAAAATAGATTCATAACAAATTTTAATAAACTAAGTCACTCTTCCATGTTTGTATTCATCAACTGAGTAGAAAGTGTTTTTCACTAGGGATGTATTTATTGGGGAAATTTTCTTCACTTCTTCATTTATTGCCCTCGATAGAGTGAGGTAAATGATTGTTTAAACTCTTTTTGCGGTACTTTCAATTCTTTTGGCAGATAATGTTCCCCTGAACCTATTTCTAAAGTAGTTCTGTTTTGTTCTTGTATTATATTCATAAATGTTTCTATTTTTTCCTTCTAAGTGGTTTCTTATTACCTGTTTGACACATTCAAAAATATATAAGCGGGGAAATGTGAGTATTTTAGATTTTTAAAACTACTTTTTTACATGATTGTCTCCTAGGGATTTTTTCCATTATTCTCATTGCTCTTTTTCTTTGTCTCAATGTTTTAACATATTTTACTGACCTGCTGCTCCCCATAAAATTATCCATTAATTGAGGTGTGCATGTATAAATGCGTAATAAACCTTTAGTGCACTGACTTCATCCATAATTTGTGTTGTCTGTTTTAATACGTATATGCCCTTGTTTATTTCCTTTATGATCTTTTCTATCTGTTTGTGCCATTTTAAACTACTATCTGTAACTAATCCTAAAAAGTTTGTCTGTGCTACTTGGCTGATTAGCCTATTTTTTATTGTTAAATGTAAAATATTAAATGTTAAATGTTTTAATGTAAGAGTAAACAGATGTATTTAAATGATACTAAACCACATGGCTACATTGCAAAACTTACTCTAAATACTGTTTGTATGTAGTGTCTTGTAAAGAGTATACATGTATAATTTTTTATGTTTTTTGTTTTTTGTTTTTTTGTTCTTAATTTACGTCCTCCAACGTTAAGTCAAGCTTAAGTCAACAGTAAGCTTATGTATACTAACAGCGCTGGGCTACCTTTCACCCTGTCAAACAATATTTGCCCTTCATTTTTAAGTAAGTACTCCCTCTCACTAATAGCTCAGCCTATATTTGCTTTTGTGTGCGCCCCATCCCAGTAGATAATATTTCAGTGAACGAACAGCAGTTTGTTTATGATTTGTGGGATTTACATGAACCTTATATTTGAGATGTGTAATTTAATTTTGTGTATCAGTGTTTACAACGTGTTGCTAATAATTATATAGATGTTACATGATAGCTAAGTTGCTTTCTTAGATATGAGGTAGTGCAATTAGCTATCTTAACTGCTATGTACAGCAAGTATAACGACTGATGGTACATGAAAATAGTTTTGGAAAAGTTTGTTTCATCTAAAAACTGTGAATAATAGTAAGAGCTACATTTTGCTTGTTTTCTATAATTTGTTATATTATTTATTTATTCAAAAATATTAAATTATGTCAATATGTTTTTTAAACAGGTTATAATTAGTTTAACTACATAAGTGGCATGGAAATGTATTGTTGTAATGAAACACATTACTTAAATGGGGAAACTGAAGTCGTAGGGTATTGCAATTTACTTAACAGGTCAAAGTTTAGTAGACTTTTGCTGTACATTAATAAAACATTTTAATCTGCCTGCTGTAGAAAGAAAGAACAGTTATGTATTTTGGTCATACAGAGTTAAACATCGCAAAACAAGACAGAAGAAGCCATGTATAATAATGTACTCAGAAATTATGGTTTTCCAGCTCATGTCTACCAAAAAGGTAGAAGGTTTGAAGGCACTCTCATCTGAGCTATGTGATTATTTTTGGGGGATCAGCAGGGAGGAAACGTACTAAAAATATTTAGGCTGCAGAAAAGAGGGATAAGAGTTCTTAAAAAATATCCAAAGAGAAACACCCGCAGAACAGCATTTAAGAAATTAGGTATAGTTACGCTGCCTAGTCTATATGTACATGAATGTCTAAAATATGTAACCTCACAGAAGGAAGACAAAAATACAAGAACATAAACAAGAACAAAGGAAAATTACTTTACAGATAGACTAAGAGGCTCATTATCAAATAAATTTATTGAAAATAAGGCAAAAGATCTATACAATTATTTACCTCACTGGATTGAAGAAATAGGGAAAGAGCAAATAAAACTAAAACAAATTAAATCTTATCTAATTAAGAATGCTTTCTATACAGTAGAAGAATATAAGTATTGCAAAAACAAATAGATAATGTCTAAAAGTGTAGAGCCAAAATTGTAAATATGGATAGTAGTACCTCTCCATTGTAACTAACTTTATGTATACTTCACATGACTAAACCTGGTAAAACTATTATAATTGGTGAATAAACAATCTCAATCTCAAAAATGACACATGAAGATTAATATTTTTGAATATTATGTTTCCAAAGTCAAACAGAAAATAATCTTTTACTTTCCATTTTTCCATATGTGCTATATATTAACTGAATGAAATTAAATATTCGGATATATTTGCTAGCATAGTAAATGGCTCTAAAGAATTTTAACACCCTCCGAGTAAAAATAAGAAATTGTGTGTCAGTACTTATCCTAAGGATTTTGGCAGAGTTTTAAAATGATATCAAGCAATAACTAATCACAAGTTAATTGTCAAGAAATTATGATCTACAAGAGGCAATTAAAGAGTGTCAAAGTTTAATAAATATGCATCGAGTGATGCCAGTGGGAATGATATTTTGTTTAGGTTTTCTTACAATTTAATGCGGTTTTTACTGTAATAATTTTTTTTCCACTGAAGTTTTACTTTTCTTTTCAGCAAATAAGTTGCTGGATAATACTGTGTTGTTCTACACGCAATCAAATTTTGGTTCAAGTGAGGATGTATGTATTGGATCCACAAAATGCACATATCAGGTATTGTTGATAGGATTGTTGGAGCTATTATGGTCCAGCAGGTTTACTTACAGGCTTTTTATTTAACTTAATGCGACCTGGTGCCGGCACATGGGCACCGGCTTACAGGCTCTACAATATCATTTGATTACAATTTTGACTTTTCATGTTCATTGGGCGCTTCGAGAACAACCTTATAAAGTTCATTGTGTTTGTTCGTTTGAGTCCTGTGTTTACTTATTTACATATTACACACACACGCGCACACACACACACACACACACACACACATGGGCATATCATGTATGCCCTGCACATTCATAGAAAGATAAGCGTAGCTTTCCTAAGGTTATGTTGCCAAATACTACAACATTTATTTAATTGACGTCCTCCAATGTTAAATCCTATCGGACGATGCACAAAATTGGTTAAATTATGCTGAAATGAGCCCAGGGTCCATAGAGCTTAGAGTTACTAGACATTCATCTGCAAGGATAAGGGAAAATCTGGAAAAATTTTCGAACTCTGGAACACCTGAAAGTTTGGCGGACACGCTACCTACGCTACAGAGGTGGGCAGTATTATATCGTAGCATATTTTACTTTTGGAAAGGTAGAGATGGACTAAACAGTTCAATGCCATAGTCGGAATTTGAACCACTGAACTCCTTCTCGTCACCCAGTTGCTACTAACCATTGAACCACCATGGCAACTTTTCAGCATGACATTCTCCACTCGACTTGTATTTTCTCGGTTACTCTTCAGCACTTCTCCTATACACATGAGCCTGCTAACTTAATGGCAACTTACAATATGGAAATACAGTTTGCCTTAGAAAAGAAACCCCAGAGGCTTTGTGTTCCCTTCTAGTAATGGGCCGATGTGAATAACATACATTTTTCTGATATTAATGTTCATTGCCTTCTATAGTATTAACAACAGAATTGGTATTGCTTCTGCTCTGTTTAATTCACTTTCATAAGAGCCAAATGACATGGGGAGGAAATGTAGTCAGTATTTCCAGTAGACAATACGCATTGCTAAAGGTGATTTCGCCATTTTTGCTGTTCAAATTCCTCAAGATGCGGTACCAGGGACATAAAATCCATACGCTCCTAAGATGGTAACAAATCCGTGCGTATACCACGGAAAGGGCTTACACCACAGCGCTCAAGGCCGGTGCCACACGGAGTCGATAAGGAATGGGATGTAATGATTTTATAGTATGTCAAAACAAGATTGGTCCAACAAAGTATTACTAATCTGAGTAATGTAATTAGCATGACACACACAAAATGTAAATCCAGAACCTCAGCTATATATGCATTAAATGCAGATTTCCAATCTCGCAATCTGCTATTTCTTCATAGCATATTCTGTTAATATACATGATGCATTAGGATTCCCTTAATGTTGCAGAGAGCGCAATAATATATTGGCTACATGCAACGGACACAGTTTAATTAGTTAAACAAATTTGTAAATAATTACATATTTTCAATAAGTATCTATCAAATTACATGCAGAGCCATCTGGACAGCCAGATGAGGCACTTTATAACACGGCTAACGGTTCTTCACCTAGCGGGAAATTTATGTAACTAACACGTCCTCACCTGGAGACCGGATATACAAGACATGCTATCTTTTACTTCCCGCCGCAACCTTAAATTTCACATAAAAGAAGAAGGTGTTATTTTGGTTGGAATACAATACTTTTCCAACGACAAAGACAAGCATTTATATAACATGTACATTTGCCATCACGTTTTTTCGTAATGTATCGCTACTGGCAAATTATAACTACATACTTGCTTTGTGTACCAGAACTTTATTTTTGAAATATCAAATTTAAATTGTGACTGTTTTCCAGGTGTAATTCGGGCTCGTACAACCGTAGTGGTGTACTTACTGAGAGAAAACGGATGTTTTATTAAAGCCATATTTCCTTTTGTTGCAGTACTCCGTCTGCATCCGATGTTCTTGATGAAAGTGGTGCCAGCATTTTGTAGGCTGTCGTCGAGATATTGGAGAGAACTTAGAAATTCCAAGGTTTGGTTTAGACACATTACTTGATCACCGTTGACGAGAACTTTCAATCTGTCACTTTATGCAAAAGATAGTAAGTTATTACGTATATGTATATATTTGTTTCATTAAATATGTTATATATAGTTGACTTGTCAGTTATTACTTATTATTATATTTAGCATTTATTTATGTTTACCCAAAAGTAATCACTCATGTCAATATGAACTTTTTTAAACTTTGTAATATTTAGTACAATTTGAGGAGCAGGGTAAGAACATCTTATAGTTTTAGAATATATTTACTTACTGTGGAAACTAAGTTTACTAGTCTTTGGTATTCTTTTGCTGCATATTGGTAAATTAATGCACTCTGGTGCAGCTGAACCAAAGAACACTTATGTATTTTGGACAGTAAGAGGTTAACAATGTAAAGAAAACACAAGAAGCCATATTCAATATTCTGCTCATAAATTGTCTTTCTGTTAAGGATTATTTAGAACAGGTATTTTGTTTGAATGCACTTTAAGATCTGTTTTCTTGAATAACAAGTTCTAAATTCTTTTATCTCTCATAATTCCAAGAAAAATGGAATACTACATTTAATGTATTATATTTTAGAAAACATTTCGTTAAGTCAATATGGTACTTCCGAATAACATTTTGAATTAAAGTATTACACTGATTTAGGAAAATGATTTTTAGTTACCTTGTAAACCTAGTTTTAGAATTCAGGCAGCCTGTGTTATTTAAAACCTAATTTTCTATAGAGTACTTAAGACTGCGATACCCATTTGTTGATAATTTGAGTTAAACTTCCAAAAATTTAGGGTGTACTATTTCAATCAGAAAAACTCCGGTTAAGGCAATTTTAAACTTGAAAACTCAAGCATTATGATATATTTATACTAGCATCTTATCAAACAAAAATGTACCATGTACTAAACAGTACATTAGAGAACACATGTTGCAGGTTGCATTAGTGAACATGACTCTGCAATTTATCTATACCTAAAATTCCGAGGTGTTATGTCACAAAATTTACTCACATCAAATGAATATAAGCAGAGCATATCTGTGTCAGTATTAAATAACTAATTCGGCGTTTTTCACATTTGACATCTCACATATGCTCTCTTTAAACCTTTCACATATCACTTTATCGAAAGCATTCCAAAGGGTAGTTTCATGCAAAACAATGAGTTACAAATTATGAGTAGGAGATAGTTGAAGCTTCTATAAACTGGTAGCACAATACATCCATAATACCTTCTAAATAATGCTATATTTACAGATTCTGACATACACCTTTATATATATATTCTGCCTCTATGTTACAATGGGTAACATTTTAGGCTTCATGTCCAGTTCCTCCTAGCTCACCTCCAAACTGCAAATTTTTCTCAATTAAGAATGATATCTTAGTAAATAAATAAATATGTAAGTAAATAAATAAACAAATTAATTTAATGAAATAAATAAAATGGTAATTAATATCTACAATCCGGGTCCTAATTTCTAATACCGGGATATGATTTCCAAATTCTTATTTATTAGAACCCAAAAATTACATACAATTACATTACAAAGTTTTTCAAATAATAAATTTTCAAAACAAATTACAATAAATTAAAATAAAATAAATACAAATACAAAGCTACCAGTTTACGAATAAGACTCAAAACTGGTAACCAGTAAAACAATTAACTGGTATCCAGCAAATTAAAATATATATGTGTGTGTGTGTGTGTGTGTGTGTGTGTGTGTGTGTGTGTGTGTGTGTGTGTGTGTATCTACAAATTACTAAAATACCGGTATACAAACTAATAGCCAATACATTAAAATATTTCAATTAACTGATATTATTATAACTTTAAAATTTAAACTAAAATCTTTATATAAATCAAAATTTAAAAATTTCTCCTTTTCAACAACCAATACCAGACAAACAAAATTTATAATATCTCGTATACTCTTTAAAAATTTAAATCCATTAAACTCATAATATATTACTACTCAAATTACAATCTTTTTACACATCAATTAAATTCAATATTTAACAAATTGATAAATATATTTTTATATTTCAGGAATTTCACGAAAACGAGAAACAAACATATTAAATATTTATCTAATCAACCACAACAATACCATAATTTCTTCAACTTCAGCTTTCTTCTACTAGACTATGCTAAGGAGGTGCAACACTGGTGTACTTTTACCTAAGTCCGCGAGTGCAGCACTCCTGGGAAGGATGAGTGCGAGGGAAGACGTAGGACGACGTTCCAGTCTGCCACGACGGTGCAGCTAGCCGAATCCCTACAACTGACCAGTCAGAAACTCCCCGGCAGGCCAGTCCCAACCAGCGTGGTCCTAAAACAAAGATTAGTACAAAGTACAAAGTCTAGTACAAGGATTTTGTTCCTTAGTTCAGAGTATTTCGTGAATGCTAATTTTGTCATTTTTTACAGCTACATAACAAAACAATACACACAACCTGAAGGCCAAGCACTAAAAGGAAATAAACAATGGCCAGTGTTTTGCATAATACCAGCAGATATAACGTACCCTTCCATACAGTTTTGAGGAAAGTACGACACAGAAAGCAATTGAAAGTTTGGATATACGCAGGGGCTGCCCTCCTCGGTAGCGTAGATGGTTGCATGTCTGCCTCAAGTTCAAGAGGTCCCGAGTTTGAATCTCGGTCAGGGTGAGTTACCTAGATAAGGTTTTTTCCGGGGTTTTCCCTTATCCTTCCAATGTCGGGTAACTCTAAGCTCCATGGACCCTGGACTCATGTGAGCATCATTTCAACTAATTCATTCACCGTCCGATATAACTTAACGTTGGGGCGGACATGAATTAAAAAAAAAGAAAAATACGTAGGGGCTAAGGCTTTTTTTGCGTTTTTATTGCCAACATGTACAACTAAAGCAAAGAACATGATGATTAAACAACTCCATTCAACGTACAGTACTGTGCAATTACTATTATGTGGTTTGCAGGCTCAGTGTGTGGAAATAAGCAACAGAAGGATTTAACTAAACCGAGTATATGCACTGATTTTGGACCCTGAATTGTACAATTGAAGTCCAGGTTGTATTCCATAAAATAACTATGATTTCCTTATAATAACTATTCTAGTCACAACATGGCATTTTAAACGTGGAGGACGAAAAATGAATCTGTTTCTCCAGAACTGGAGAACAAGTTCACTGAAATCGTGAATGTAGGAGCAACATAACATTCATAAAAATGAACTCTTGTTTTCACAACACAATTCTACAGAGAATGAAATCGAAGCTAAATCTTAGACTCTGAAATAATTAGATCTATATATATATATATATGTGAGCTCGAATAACATTCGTCACATAGCACACATAGTGTCAAATTGGTGTGCCTTCTATGTTCAGTTTTATTAACTCAAATGGGATTAAAGAATAAACCGAAAATGAAACAGCATTTGTTGCAGCAATCTATAATAGGTATAGTCAACATGAAAAATTCAATTCCCTTGCAGGGATTTGAACTTCGGATCTACTGGTTTCCGCCCAGTAACTCTTACCCAGTGAGCTGCCATGGCCAATTTGCCGCACTCACACTAAATTCTTCAGTTGACTCACATTTTCTCTGTAAGCCACTAGGGGCTCTCGTATCCGAAAATCACCGCTTGTGGTGACATATTATTGTAAGTACTTGAGTCCCACATTTTATAATTTAACCCTTATTATTTAAGTTAATTGATAGAAATTAATCATTTCTTTACAGTAGCCGTGTATAGGCAAAGGCTTTTCATCGATAGAATTTTAATGAAAGGTCCAATGCCATGGCATGGACGGCACGTTCGCAATGGTAGCTCAATGGGTAAGGGCGACTGAACCGAAACAATGAGATACGTGGTTCAAATCCCGGCCATGGCATTGAATTTTTCATGTTGACTCTATCAAAAACCTTAGCCTATATATGGCTAGTTGAAGAAATGATTAATTTTCATCAGCTAACCTAAATCTTTAGTAACTTACTATATCATATACAGTACATAATATCCATGGCAGTCTGATCCGTCGATGACATACTAACATATTTGTACCAACACTGAAGAGGTGGGACATGATGTGACCCACGTACGATAGCTGTAGAATGAGCCGTACTTTAAATATTATTTTGAAAATACAATGTCAAAGGGTGATAGGAATTTATTGAGTTGATATATGCTATTATAGATAAATAACAATTTTCAGGTCATTGTTGCAGATTGCATTAAAACTGAAAGGTTTATATTAATCTAGAAACTTCCTTTCCAAATCAAAAGCGATTTGAAAACTTCTTTTTCCCTCTCTATCATCCATTATACCCTCCATATCTCAGGAGGTTACATACTGATAAGTGTAGAACATGTTGAAGCTATAGAAATGCCTTCAGAAAGGAGGGAACAAACATTTGCTAAAAATTATATAATTGAAAATCATTTTTATAATGAATAATTCCTGATAAAAATACTTAGAAATAGAGGTATGTGTAACAGCAGTTGTTTTCTAACTTTTAATTTTTGTTTTTGATAGTTTCAGTAAATAAGGTTAAACATTTTCTTTGTTTCTCAATTTTCTTAATATTGGTTAAGAATCAGCTGTATTTAAAATTTTCTCATGCATTTTAAATGCCTTATGATTTAACGTTTGTTTAGGCTGTATTTAAGACATTAAACAGTCTAATAAAAATTGTTCTTTCAAATAGTATACGTAACACTCTCTTTTATGTAACTTGTCCTCCTTGTTTGAGTTATCACCGGAAACTAACAATCTACGGCATTTGTGAACCCTGCACTATGATATCATGACTTCCAGGAGTCTTTTCTCACCTCACCCGCTCCTCTAGGGTATAGACATAAAATATCTTCTTTAGACATAATTCCTAAGCTCCCCACCAAGCCTTTTGTAGAGCCGTAATTTCGTGCCTGTTCGCAAATATGTGTAACGAACAGTACTTTCTCTAAATATTGTCTCGGCAACGGGCATAAATAGATAACAAATGGCGTATAGTGTTTCACGGTAATAAAGGGCTTACATATGCAGTTAACGATAGCGCGGCTAGTGTACACAAAGAGCCGGCAAATGCACATAAACATAGCGCTTAAGATAAGTGTCTTGCTGGCCCAGAAAACATACTCATGCTATCGCCGTCTACTTACTACACATTAAGCAATGAGCGTGGTAAATACAAATAACGAATGAAAAGAGGAAAAGGGCTTCTACAAGACAAATATTGGGGGGTTCACGTGCTCTTGTGCTCCTAAAAAGCAGCTGCCCCTGGCCCACAAGTAGGGCACCCCCGGGAGGAAGGACAAGGGCGGCCGACACAAGGAGCCACGACAGTACAGAGGGAAGGGTCCCTACAGTTTACTTGGATAGAGGCCTCCCCCGACAGGCCAGAATAACGAACCGGCTTACCTACTGCGGGACGGAAACGCGCCCAGCAGCCCAGCCCCAAAGGTCCCTGGCTGGCAGTCCCGAAATGGTCCCAGCAACCAACCTACCGGAGAAGGAAGTACTTTATCTCAGAGCATATCATCCTGCCATGCACCGCCGAGACTCCCACTGACACTTCTACCCTAAAAGAGACCACCAGATGAGAGATGATATGGAGGGACAGGAAATTCGGGGAATGTAATTAACCTACCCAGAATTCGCATAGCGACCCGGGAAAACCCCGAAAAAAATCCATGGATCAGGTAGGTCGGCCACGGAAATCGAACCCAGGCCTACCGAATGCGGACCACAGACGAGACCGCCTGAGCCATCCCGCAAACTTATACCTTTGTCAAATAGCGAGTCATTTGTTTCGCTTTATCTGCACAACATAAAGAAAAAGAAATGTCAAACATATCTCATAGCGAAGAGTACTTAACAGATTTGAGTATTACGTAAGCCTATTGCATTCTCATGTTCCCACTGTACCTACAAGGAAATATGTCATAAAAGCATTGATACAAATTTTTTAGTTAATTGATGGAAATTAATCATTTCATCACACTAGACGTATATAGGGTGAGGTTTTTGATAGATAGAGTCAACATGAAACATATTCTACGCCAACGCCGGGATTTGAACAACGGATCTCCTGGTCTCCGTCCAGTCGCTCTAACCCATTGAGCTACCACGGCCAACTAAAATAATAAGAATTAAATGATGTAGCCTAGGACTCAAGTACTTACGATAATAAGTCGGCACAAACGGTGTATCTCGAATGTGAGAGCCACTAGTGGTCTACCAGGGAAATATACGAGTCAAATGTCAGGATGGCAAATTGGCCATGGTAGCTCAAAGGGTTAGAGCGACTGCACGAAAATCAGGAGATCCATGGTTCAAACTCCACCATGGCATTGAACGTTTCATGTTGACTCTATATATTGCCAAAAATGTTTATCTGGATTAACCTGAAGTAAACGGACAAATAAGAACAGTATGGGTAATGTCACTGTAGAGTGACACTAATTTCCATTAATTGTACCTAATTATGGTTCGAACTGTAAAGCCCGGGCCTTAAAGTACTTACAGCATAGTAAGTCGCCATTAAGGTAGTTGTCTCATGTGTTTATGAGAACTGCTAGTAATTTACCGGAAAAAACACGAGTTAGTTAGAGAACTTAATGTCATTTTGGCACGTTGGCCATAGTAGCTCAATGGTTAGAACGGCTGGACCGATGACCAGAAGCTCCGTGGTTTAAATCCTGGCTATGATATTGAATTTTCCAGTGTAGTTCTACCCTTTCATAGTACGTCCTACATACGGCTAGTGTCAAAAAACAATTAATTTTTACTAATTGTGCATAATAGTGGTCTGAACTATAAAGCTCGGGCCTTAAAGTACTTACAGCAAAGTAAGTCGTCATTAAGGTAGTTGTCTCATGTGTTTATGACAACTCCTAGTGCTTTACCGGGAAAAACACGAGTCAGTTGGAGAATTTTATATCATATTGACACGTTGGACATTGTAGCTCAATGGTTGGAGCGGCTGAACGGGCACCAGGCTATGACCAGGTTCAAATCAAGGCTATGACATTGAATTTTTCAGTCTGGCTCACTCCTTTCACAGTGCGTCCTACACACGGCTAGTGCAAAACAACAATTAATTTCCATTACTGTAGAGTGTTGGCTAAGGGGACCCTCTGCCTTAATCACGGATGTAACAATTAAGTCCGGTTCTTAGTTCCCGGGGCCGGAACTGTCAAGCTAACGTTCATAAAGAAAAACCTAAATTACACAAACTCTGTTACACATATGACTGGAGAAGAGTGGGGTAGATATTAAGATAATGTAAAGCGAATTTCTCTGAAGAAGATTATCACCGGGGGTGGCAGATTTGGGTAAGTCCTTGTAAAAAATAAAAATAAACAGTTTTCATTCAGTAACCGAAGAAGGCCACGGAGACTAAATTAGCCGAAAGCACGAATCTAACTACTTTGAGACGGTAGATCACCCGTCATACTTTAATCACTTACGTAAAATCATATAAGACGATGAATGAAATGATGTTCAAATGAGTACAGGTTACATAGAGCTTTGAGTAACCAGGCATTCATCTTTCAGGGTAAGGGAAAACCTCGAGCCTTCAGTCATATTGGACGATGAATGAAATGACGTTGAAATGAGTACAGGGTACATAGAGCTTTGAGTTACCAGGCATTCATCTTTCAGGATAAGGGAAAATCTTCGACCATAAGTCAATTAGGACGATGAGTGAACTGATGTTCAAATGAGAAAAGGGTTCACAGAGCTTAGAGTTACCAGACACTCATATTTCAAGGTCAAGGAAAAACCTTCAACGTTAAGTCATATCGAACAATAAATGAAATGATGTTCAAATAAGTCCAGGGTACATAAAGCTTAGAGTTACTAGACATTCAACGTTCAGGATAAGGAAAAACTTTAACGTTAAGTCATATCACACAATGAATACAATGCTGTACAAATGAGTACAGGGCACATAGAGCTCAGGGTTACCAGACATTCATCTTTCAGAATAAGGGAAAACCTTCAACATTAAGTCATATCACACGATGAATGAAAATATGTTCAAACGAGTACAGGGTACATAGAGCTTTGAGTTACCAGAATTTAATCAGTATGAATAAGGGGTTATCTTGAACGTCAAGCTATATCAGACGATGAATGGAATGAAGTTCAAATGAGCACAGGGTACATAGAGCTTTGAGTTATCAGAATTTAATCATTCAGGATAAGGGATAACCGTCAACGTTAAGTCAAATCACACGATGAATGAAATGATTTTCAAATGAGTACAGGGTACATAGAGCTTTGCGTTACTAAAATTTAATCATTCAGGATAAGGGATAACCGTCAACGTTAAGTCAAATCACACGATGAACGAAATGATTTTCAAATGAGTACAGGGTACATAGAGCTTTGCGTTACTAGAATTTAATCATTCAGGATAAGGGATAATCTTCAACGTTAAGTCATATCAGACGATGAATGAAATGACGTTCAAATGAGCACAGGGTACATAGAGCTTTGCGTTGCTAGAATTTTAACATTCAGGATAAGGGATAATCTTCAACGTTAAGTCATATCACACGATGAATGGAATGACGTTAAAATGAGCACAGGGTACATAGAGCTAAGAGTTAGCAGAAATATCTTACAGGATAAAGAAAAACATCCAAACTTGAGTCATTCAGAACGATGAATGCGATCAGGTTTAAATGAGTACAGGGTACATAGAGCTTAGAATTAGCAGACATTTGTCATACAGGATAAGGGAAAACGTCCAAACTTTAGTCATGTAGGACGATTATTAAGATGATGCTCAAATGACTGCAGGGTACATAGAGTTTAGAGTTAGTAGACATTCGTCTTACAGGTTAAGGGAAAGCCTCCAAATTTGAGTCATTCAGAACGATGAATGCGATCATGTTTAAATGGGTACAGGGCACATAGAGCTTAGAATTAGCATACCTTCATGTTAGAAGATAAGAGAAAAACTCCAAACTTGAGTCATGTAGGACGATTATTAAGATGATGCTCAAATGACTGCAGGGTACATAGAGCTTAGAGTTAGTAGACATTCGTCTTACAGGTTAAGGGAAACCTCCGATTTGAGTCATTCAGAACGATGAACGACATGATGTTCAAATGAGTACAGGGTACATAGAGCTTTGGGTCACCAGAATTTAATCATTCAGTATAAGGGATAATCTTCAACGTTAAGTCATATCACACGATGAGTGAAATGATGTTCACATGAGTACAGGGGATATAGAGCTTTGGGTTACCAGAACTTAATCGTTCAGGATAAGGGATAATCTTCAGCGGGAAGTCATATCACACGATCAATAAAATGTTCAAATGAGTACAGAGTACATAGAGCTTTGGGTTACCAGATTTTAATCATCAGGATAAGGTATAGCCTTAAACTTTAAGTCGTATCACACGATGAATGAAATGGTGTTCAAATGAGTACAGGGTACATAGAGCTGTGAGTTACCAGAATTTAATCATTCAGTATAAGGGATAATCTTCAACGTTAAGTCATTTCACACGATGAGTGAAATGATGTTCAAATGAGTACAGGGTACATAGAGCTTTGGGTAACCAGAATTTAATCATTCAGTATAAGGGATAACCTTCAACGATAAGTCATATCACACGATCAATAAAATGTTCAAATGAGTACTGGGGACATAGAGCTTTGGGTTACCAAAATTTAAACGTGCAGGATAAGGAATAGCCTTAAACGTTAAGTCATATCTAACGATGACTAGAATGACGTTCCAATGAGTACAGAGTACAAAGAGCTTCGAGTTACTAGAATTTAATCATTCAGGATAAGGAATAGCCTCAAAAGTTAAGTCGTATCACACGATGAATGAAATGATGTTCAAATGAGTACAGGGTACATAGAGCTGTGAGTTACCAGAAATAAATCATTCAGGATAAGGGATAATCTTCAACGTTAAGTCATACCCCACGATCAATAAAATGATGTTCAAACGAGTACAGGGTACATAGAGCTGTGAGTTACCAGATTTTAAGATCAGGATAAGGAATAGCCTTAAACGTTAAGTCGTGTCACACGATCAATAAAATGAGCTTCAAATGAGTACAGGGTACATAGTGCTTTGAGTTAACAGATTTTAATCATCAGGATAAGGAATAGCCTTAAACGTTAAGTCGTATCACACGATGAATGAAATGATGTTCAAATGAATTCAGGGTATATAGAGCTTTGAGTTACAGGAATCTAATAATACAGGGTAAGGAATAACCTTCAAAGTTAAGTCATATCACAGGATATAGGAAATGATGTTCTAACGGGTACAGAGCTTTGAGTTACCAGAATTTAATCTTTTAGGACAAGGTATAACCTTCCACGTTAAGTCATGTCGCATGATGAATGAAATGATGTTCAAATAGGTACAGGGTACATAGAGCTTTGCGTTACCAGAATATAATCATTCACGATAAGGAATAGCCTTAAACGTTAAGTCATATCGGACGATGAATGAAATGACGTTGAAGTGAGTACAGGGTACATAGAGCTTTGAGTTACCAGGCATTCATTTTTCAGGATAAGGGAAAATTTTCGACCATAAGTCAATTAGGACGATGAGTGAACTGATGTTCAAATGAGTACAGGGTTCATAGAGCTTAGAGTTACCAGACACTCATATTTCAAGGTCAAGGGAAAACGTTCAACGTTAAGTCATATCGGACAATAAATGAAATGATGTTCAAATAAGTCCAGGGTACATAAAGCTTAGAGTTACTAGACATTCAACGTTCAGCATAAGGAAAAACTTTAACGTTAAGTCATATCACACAATGAATACAATACTGTACAAATGAGTACAGGGCCCATAGAGCTCTGGGTTACCAGACATTCATCTTTCAGAATAAGGGAAAACCTTCAACATTAAGTCATATCACACGATGAAAGAAATTATGTTCAAACGAGTACAAGGTACATAGAGCTTTGAATTACCAGAATTTAATCAGTATGAATAAGGGGTTACCTTGAACGTCAAGTTATACCAGACGATGAATGGAATGAAGTTCAAATGAGCACAGGGTACATTGAGCTTTGAGTTATCAGAATTTAATCATTCAGGATAAGGGATAACCGTCAACGTTAAGTCATATCACACGATGAATGGAATGACGTTCAAATGAGCACAGGGTACATAGAGCTAAGAGTTAGCAGAAATATCTTACAGGATAAGGGAAAACGTCCAAACTTGAGTCATGTAGGACGATTATTAAGATGATGCTCAAATGACTGCAGGGTACATAGAGCTTAGAGTTAGTAGACATTCGTCTTACAGGTTAAGGGAAAGCCTCCAAATTTGAGTCATTCAGAACGATGAATGCGATCATGTTTAAATGAGTACAGGGTAAATAGAGCTTAGAATTAGCATACCTTCATGTTAGAAGATAAGAGAAAAACTCCAAACTTGAGTCATGTAGGACGATTATTAAGATGATGCTCAAATGACTACAGGTTACATAGAGCTTAGAGTTAGTAGACTTTCGTCTTACAGGTTAAGGGAAACCTCCGATTTGAGTTATTCAGAACGATGAACGACATGATGTTCAAATAAGTACAGGATACATAGAGCTTTGGGTCACCAGAATTTAATCATTCAGGATAAGGGATAATCTTTAGCGGTAAGTCATATCACACGATGAGTGAAATGATGTTCAAATGAGTACAGGGTACATAGAGCTTTGGGTCACCAGAATTTAATCATTCAGTATAGAGGATAATCTTCAACGTTAAGTCATATCACACGATGAGTGAAATGATGTTCACATGAGTACAGGGGACATAGAGCTTTATGTTACCAGAACTTAATCTTTCAGCATAAGGGACAATCTTCAGCGGTAAGTCATATCACACGATCAATAAAATGTTCAAATGAGTACAGAGTACATAGAGCTTTGGGTTCCCAGATTTTAATCATCAGGATAAGGAATAGCCTTAAACGTTAAGTCGTATCACACGATGAATGAAATGGTGTTCAAATGAGTACAGGGTACATAGAGCTTTGAGTTGCCAGAATTTACTCATTCAGGATAAGGGATAATCTTCAGCGGTAAGTCATATCACACGATCAATGAAATTATGTTCAAATGAGTACAGAATACATAGGGCTTTGAGTTTCCATAATTTAATCATTCAGGATAAGGGATAATTTTCAGCGGTAAGTCATATCACACGATCAATGAAATGATGTTCAAATGAGTACAGGGTACATAGAGCTTTGGGTCACCAGAATTTAGTCATTCAGTATAAGGGATAAACTTCAGCGGTAAGTCATATCACACGATCAAAACAATGTTCAAATGAGTACAGAGTACATAGAGGTTTGGGTTACCAGATTTTAATCATCAGGATAAGGAATAGCCTTAAACGTTAAGTCGTATCACACGATGAATGAAATGATGTTCAAATAAGTACAGGGTACATAGAGCTTTTGGTCACAAGAATTTAATCTTTCAGTATAAGGGATAATCTTCAACGTTAAGTCATTTCACACGATCAATAAAATGTTCAAATGAGTACAGGGTACATAGAGCTTTGGGTAACCAGAATTTAATCATTCAGTATAAGGGATAACCTTCAATGTTAAGTCATTTCACACGATCAGTAAAATGTTCAAATGAGTACAGAGTACATAGAGCTTTGGGTAACCAGAATTTAATCATTCAGTATAAGGGATAACCTTCAACGTTAAGTCATTTCACACGATCAGTAAAATGTTCAAATGAGTACAGAGTACAAGAGCTTTGGGTAACCAGAATTTAGTCATTCAGTATAAGGGATAACCTTCAACGTTAAGTCATTTCACACGATCAGTAAAATGTTCAAATGAGTACAGAGTACATAGAGCTTTGGGTAACCAGAATTTAATCATTCAGTATAAGGGATAACCTTCAACATTAAGTCATATCACACGATCAGTAAAATGTTCAAATGAGTTCAGAGTACATAGAGCTTTGGGTAACCAGAATTTAATCATTCAGTATAAGGGATAACCTTCAACGTTAAGTCATTTCACACGATCAGTAAAATGTTCAAATGAGTACAGGGGACATAGAGCTTTGGGTAACCAGAATTTAATAATTCAGTATAAGGGATAACCTTCAACATTAAGTCATATCACACGATCAATAAAATGTTCAAATGAGTACAGAGTTCAAAGAGCTTTGAGTTCCTAGAATTTAATCATTCAGGATAAGGAATAGCCTCAAAAGTTAAGTCGTATCAAACGATGAATTAAATGATGTTCAAACGAGTACAGGGTACATAGAGCTGTGAGTTACCAGAACTTAATCATTCAGTATAAGGGATAATCTTCAACGTTAAGTCATTTGACACGACGAGTGAAATGATGTTCAAATGAGTACAGGGTACATAGTGCTTTGAGCTACCAGATTTTAATCATCAGGATAAGGAATAGCCTTAAACGTTAAGTCGTATCACACGTTCAATAAAATGATGTTCAAATGAGTACAGGGTACATAGAGCTTTGAGTTACCAGATTTTAATCATCAGGATAAGGAATAGCGTTAAACGTTAAGTCGTATCACACGATTAATGAGATGATGTTCAAATGAGTCCAGGTACATAGAGCTGTGAGTTACCAGAACTTAATCATTCAGTATAAGGGATAATCTTCAACGTTAAGTCATTTCACACGATGAGTGAAATGATGTTCAAATGAGTACAGGGTACATAGAGCTGTGAGTTACCAGATATTAACATCAGGATAAGGATAAGCCTTAAACGTTAAGTCGTGTCACACGATCAATAAAATGATGTTCAAATTAGTACAGGGTACATAGAGCTTTGAGTTACCAGAATTTAATCATCAGGATAAGGAATAGCCTTAAACGTTAAGTCGTACCACACGATGAATGAAATGATGTTCAAATGAGCACAGGGTACATAGAGCTGTGAGTTACCAGAAATTAATCATTCAGGATAAGGAATAATCTTAAACGTTAAGTCATACCTCACGATGAACGAAATTATGTTCAAATGAGTACAGGGTATATAGAGCTTTGAGTTACCAGAATGTAATCATTCAGGGTAAGGGATAACCTTCGACGTTAAGTCATATGACACGATGAATTAAGTGATGGTCAAATGAGTACAGGGTATATAGAGCTTTGAGTTACCAGAATGTAATCATTCAGGGTAAGGGATAACCTTCAACGTTAGGTCACATCACACAATGAATTAAGTGATTGTCAAATGAGTACAGGGAATATAGAGCTTTGAGTTACCAGAATGTTATCATTCAGGGTAAGGGATAACCTTCAACGTTAAGTCATATGACACGATCGATGAAATGATGTTCAAATGAGTACAGGGTACATAGGGCTTTGAGTTAGTAGAATTTAATCATTCAGTATAAGGGATAATCTTCAACTTTAGGTCATATCACACGATGAATGAAATGATGTTCAAATGAGTACAGGGTACATAGAGCTTAGAATTAGCAGACCTTCGTTTTACAGGATAAAGGAAAACGTCCAAACTTGAGTCCTGTAGGACGATTGTTAAGATGATGCTCAAATGACTACAGTGTACATAGAGCTTATAGATAGCAGACACTCGTCTTAAAGGATAAGGGAAACCTCCGATTTGAGTCATTCAGAACGATGAACGACATGATGTTCAAATGAGTACAGGGTACATAGAGCTTTGAGTTACCCGAATTTAATCATTCAGTATAAGGGATATTCTTCAACGTTAAGTCATATCACGCGATGAGTGGAATGATGTTCACATGAGTTCAGGGGACATAGAGCTTTGGGTCACCAGAATTTAATCATTCAGTATAAGGGATAATCTTCAACGTTAAGTCATATCACACGATGAGTGAAATGTTGTTCACATGAGTACAGGGTACATAGAGCTTTGGGTCACCAGTATTTAATCATTCAGTATAAGGGATAATCTTCAACGTTAAGTCATATCACACGATGAGTGAAATGATGTTCTCATGAGTACAGGGGACATAGAGCTTTGGGTTATCAGAATTTAATCGTTCAGGATAAGGGATAATCTTCAGCGGTAAGTCATATCACACGATCAATAAAATGTTCAAATGAGTACAGAGTACATAGAGCTTTGGGTTACCAGATTTTAATCATCAGGATAAAGAATAGCCTTAAACGTTAAGTCGTATCACACGATGAAGGAAATGATGTTCAAATGAGTACAGGGTACATAGAGCTTTGGGTAACCAGAATTTAATCATTCAGTATAAGGGATAACCTTCAACGTTAAGTCATATCACACGATCAATAAAATGTTCAAATGAGTACAGAGTACATCGAGCTTTGGGTAACCAGAATTTAATCATTCAGTATAAGGGATAACCTTCAACGTTAAGTCATTTCACACGATCAGTAAAATGTTCACATGAGTACAGAGTACATAGAGCTTTGGGTAACCAGAATTTAGTCATTCAGTATAAGGGATAACCTTCAACTTTAAGTCATATCACACGATCAATAAAATGTTCAATTGAGTACAGAGTACAAAGAGCTTTGAGTTCCTAGAATTTAATCATTCAGGATAAGGAATAGCCTCAAAAGTTAAGTCGTATCAAACGATGAATTAAATGATGTTCAAACGAATACAGGGTACATAGAGCTTTGAGTTACCAGAATTTAATCATTAAGTATAAGGGATAATCTTCAACTTTAAGTCATATCACACGATGAATTGAATGATGTTCAAATGAGTACAGGGTACATAGGTCTTTGAGTTACTAGACATTCATCGATCATGATAGAGCAAAGCGTTCAACGTTAGCTCATATCACACGATGAATCAAATAATGTTCAAAAGATTGCAGGGTACACAGAGCCTAGGATTACCAGTATTTATCTTTCAGAATAAGCATGTTTTTTGCGTAATTCTATTCCTTCCGATGTGGCTCTTTGTGATTACGTAATTTATGTTTGCGTATTTTATTGAGTTTTTTACCACGTCTTGGCAACTATTTATTTACTTATTTATTTATTTAATTTATATTTTATATTTGTTTGTTTCTTTGTTTGTTTGTTTATTTATTCATTTAATTATTTACTTATTTCATTTAGTCGTTTCAGTTTGCTTTGATACATTTGAATAACAAGGCCGAGGCGAGCTACACCGATATTTGTAGAGGTACGGACTGCCATCTTCATATACATGGAAACTTGTAAAATTGCAGCTGAAGTGTAGATGGCAGGACTATACTATTTGTCTATGTGTTTGTGAAAAAACAGCAAATTTAGTTGAAGAGGAGAGTAAACGAAAAACTTCATATATAATATGATTTATAATTGATACTTCCATGGAATTTGAGCAGTATGATTTACCAAATGGTTGCTGTTTTGTTCTGGATACGAAAAAGCCGTTGTCTGTTGGGTACGCATGGCTCTATTATGTATCATAAATCAGATGGATGAAGTGCTGGTTTCGTTTTTCATTTAAGCTGTAAACTGTGATGCAAATTTTTGAAAGGGTCACCTCTCATGAGCTCTGACCCTACTTATAGCAAATCAAACATGTGTACCAACCTTAATGGTAGAGCACTTGGCACAGCTGTAAGACTATGGAGACGCATACACTATACTCAAAATTCCAACCAAAATATAATTTAAGACCTTAGCCTTTTGCTCATTGGTCTACAACTTTTAAATGCACAGTAATGCCAACTTTGGTTTCTCGTGGAAGGCAAAAAGGCCGTGATTCTAAGTTAAATTAGCTTGGAAGACGTTTTTAATATTTTAATTAAATTTTTGTTACGTTATTTTCAACGTTTTATTATTTGGACTGCCTCCCTTATGTACAACGTTTTGGTTTTCTAAGTGTCATGTTGTCAACACTGATGTTACGCAAGGGAAATGAACATGGCAACCCGATGAGGAAGGTGAGCAATATCATACATGTATTGTGACTTTGTGGGTTCGTGAAATAACAAACGAGGTTACAAACACAAAAACTACACTTTATTTTCCTAGCAATACACCGTTTACCATTACAAATTGCTAGATCACCTCAAAACTGTTTATTTTTTAAACACTGCACTCAACTGTCTGTAGCTTCCGGTAACGATCGGCCCCGAAGTTTCCCGAATCTCCACCGGCCATCATTTATTCATCGGCTTCGCGAGTCTACCGCCAGGGTTACACTGCTCCCTCCTCAAGGCTGGTCGTCCCGAACAGCTCCTTCGTTGCGTGCCAGGCGATCCAGGTGTACCACCAACATCTTTCCTTGGGGCGCCTTCTGGATGCGGTAGACCACGTCGTTAATCCTCTTCACCACACGGTACGGTCTTTGCCACGGCTGCTGAAGCTTCGGGAAGCGTCCCTTGGTCCGGGTCTGGTGGTACAACCAGACCAGGTCACCTTGCTGGAACCCTTGGCTGTTGGCTTGCCTGTCGTATCGGGTTTTCATGCGGTTGCTGGCCTTCTGGATGTTCTGGCGAGCCATCTCGTGCATGTCGTAGAAGTGGTCCACCAAGTTCTCCACATAATCGGTCGCTGGCTGTTTCACTTACCTCAAGAGTGGCCCCAAGTCTGCGTCCGCCAGATGCTCCCTCCTCAGGCCTGCGCTATCCCAGCCATCCGCAGGCACTGCCGTGACTACTCGAACTGCTGCGGCATGCTCCTTCCCCTCCACTATTTGCATTGGCCGCACTCTTCTGGACAGGGTCTTCGGGACATTGCGTCCGCGTTACCTTGACTCTTCCCTCTGCGATGTTCCGAGGTGAAGTCGTACTACTGCTTCCTCTGGACCCAACGTGCTGTCTGGCTTTCCGGTCGCGCCGTCACCATCACCTCGCTCCTCGCGGGGACAACCACGTCTTCGTTCAAAATAACCCTGCAAATTCCAAGGCGCTCTTCTGGTTGACGGAGTATAACCCCTTCTCCGTTGAGCCTCAGGACCTTCCTGCCGACGTCAACCGTCGCCTCGTGGCTCCTGAGGGCATCCAGTCCCAGAATCACCTCCTCAGACACCTGCGCGACGAACACCCACAATCGCACGGCACTCTGTACCAAGATCAGCTCCAGCAGGGCCTCCTTCTCCACAGGCACGGTGTCGCCCGATGCCGTCACAAGCTCTTGTGGTCGGCTCGGCTTCCTCGTCGGCAAACCCTTCGCCACGTCAGGTCTGATGTTGGATACGGCCGCCCCGGTGTCCACCAGCACTCGGAACGGTTTTCCTCTTACCCAGCCGACCGCGATGAGGTTGTCATCCATCCGCCGGCTGACGGCGCGGATTGTCACTCGAGGGGATGGTGGTAATGGCGCCGACGTGCCCCTCTCTACGCCGGGCCTTACTCGTTTTCCGGCTGCTCTTCTTGGTGTGGGCAGTCTCTCCGCAGGTGTCCGGGCTGTCCACACCCCCAACACCGGCCACTAGGTGTTCGCCGGCGTCCCACAGCTGGTATTCTGTCTCCGGCGTAGCGGACACTCCTCGTTCTCGACGTCGGGATAGATGCTACCTTGGCCGCCTCCATCCTTAATGCCGCTGTCAGCGCCTCGTGGATGGTTTTATAATCGCCGAGCATTAGGCGCTGACGAATCTCTGTGTCCCGTACCCCGTCGACAAATTTGTAGGCGGCTTCCCGGGATACGAACCCCAGTGGCAGGTCAACCAAGGCCTTGCTAGCCAGCTGCTCAGTCGCTATGGCGAACTCCTTCAACGTCTCCCCCGGCTGCTGTGACCTTGCCTTCAGCTGGCTGCGGTACTCTGCGGCTAAGCGGTGGTTTCCGAAACCATTCTCCAGGGCCTCCCAGATGTCCTTGGGCGCCGCCGTTGTCTGCACCGCGTTTAGGACATCCGCGGGCCGTCCCTGGATGCTGGCTATTAGCTGTGTGGCCTCCTCCTCCGGTGACCATCTGTTGTGCTTGGCCACTGTGTCGAACTGGCGGCGGAAGACCTCAAATGTTGACGCGCCGTCATATTTCGGCGGTTTGACGCGCACAGATGTTGTGTCGCGTCCCGGCGCGTCGGCCTTCAAATCCTTCTATTTTCTGCCGACGACGTCCTCTATTATGGCGTTCAGGGCCTTGACGTTGGTGTCGGCCTTTCCCTCCAGGTCGTCAACGCGGCTCGCCAGGTCCTCGACGCGCTCGTCCACTTGGCGCATCCGCTTGCCCAGCTCCGTCACGTTAACCCTCACGCCGGCCAACTGTTCTTCAAACTTCACGGCAAGGGCCTCGTTTGCCGCTTTCATCTCCGTAGCCAGGCTGTCGTTCGCTGCCCTCATTTCTGTGGTCAGTTCGGCCTTCTTTGCGGTCATTGTCGTGGCCAAGTTGTTATTTGCCACTTCCGTCTTCGCTTCTATTTCCGCGGCCAGGTTGTTATTTGCTGCTTCCGTCTTCGCTGTTACTTCCGCGGCCAGGTTGTTATTTGCCGCTTCCGTTTTTGCAGCGAGGTTTTCATTTGCCGTCTTCATTTCTTCCATTTTCTCTAAAATATTTGCCAATGCAGCTTCCATTGTCGTATGTTCCACTCCTGACACCAGTTGGGACTTTATGGGTTCGTGAAATAACACAAAAACTACACTTTATTTGATACAAACACAAAAACTACACTTTATTTTCCTAGCAATACACCGTTTACCATTACAAATTGCTAGATCACCTCAAAACTTTTAATTTTTTAAACACTACACTCAACCTTCTGTCGCTTCCAGTAACGATCGGCTCCGAAGTTTCCCGAATCTCCACCGGGCATCATTTATTCATCGGCTTCGCGAGTCTACCGCCAAGGTGACAGTATATATTGAGGGCTAACCAAAAGTAGAGTATGATGCAAAGTTTAAAGGGATTTTATATTCTTTTTAGGACAAAGGTATATTGCCAACGATTTGTTATCTGAACAGGTTCTACTTACAGAGCTATTCAAGTGTTATCAGGATAATTTATTACTCAGATAATATTGTACAGAATAAAATGAGTTTAGGACTTCCTAGTAGCAATTTTAAAATCACTGAAATTACCATTTTCCTTTTAACATGATTATAAAGACCTTTAAATATTTTGATGGTTGCATAGTACACATCTATGTGGAAGGAAGAAAGTTTAGCTCTGTTTGTGAGCCTTCCAACAGCATGACGATGACGTGTGGCTATCGAAGATTGCGTATCATTAAGTAGCTGTTTAATTTTTGTAAGGTATCGTCTCTTGGAGCTTTGATCCCAATTATAGCAGTACCTGACATTAATCTTACCGGATAAAGCGCCAAATTCAAGTCATATCGGAACATGAATGAGATGATGCTCAAACGAGTACAGGGTACATAGAGCTTTAAGTTACTAGAATTTAATCATTCAGGAAAAGGGATAACCTTCAACGTTAAGTCATATCACACGATCAATAAACTGTTCAAATCAGTACAGGGGACATAGAGCTTTCGGTTACCAGATTTTAATCATCAGGATAAGGAATACCGTTAAACGTCAAGTCGTATCACACGATGAACGAAATGATGTTCAAATGAGTCCAGGGTACATAGAGCTGTGAGTTACCAGAATTTAATCATTCAGTATAAGGGATAATCTTCAACGTTAAGTCATTTCACACGATGAGTGAAATGATGTTCAAATGAGTACAGGGTACATAGAGCTTTGGGTAACCAGAATTTTATCATTCAGGATAAGGGATAATCTTCAGCGGTAAGTCATGTCACACGACGAATGAAAGGATGTACAAATGAGTACAGAGTACATAGGGCTTTGTGTTACCAGATTTTAATCATCAGGATAAGGAATAGCGCTAAACGTTAAGTCGTATCACATGATGAATGAAATGATGTTCAAATGAGTACAGAGTACAAAGAGCTTTGAGTTACCAGATTTTAATCTTCAGGATAAGGAATAGCCTTAAACGTTAAGTCATATCAAACGATGAATAAAATGATGTTCAAATGAGTACAGAGTACAAAGAGCTCTGAGTTACCAGATTTTAATCATAAGGATAAGGAATAGCCTTAAACGTTAAGTCATATCAAACGATGAATAAAATGATGTTCAAATGAGTACAGAGTACATAGAGCTTTGAGTTACCAGATTTTAATCATCAGGATAAGGAATAGCCTTAAACGTTAAGTCGTATATCGCGGTCAATAAAATGATGTTCAAATGAGTACAGAGTATATAGTGCTTTGAATTACCAGATTTTAATCATCAGGATAAGGAATAGCCCTAAACATTAAGTCGTATCACACGATCAATAAAATGATGTTCAAATGAGTACAGGGTACATAGAGATTTGAGTTGCCAGATTTTAATCATTATAATAAGGAATAGCCTTAAACGTTAAGTCGTATCACACGATCAATAAAATGATGTTCAAATGACTACAGGGTACATAGAGCTTTAAGTTACCATAATTTACT
>JAUKNK010000076.1:3137500-3172500 GCA_030765055.1 Mantis religiosa | reverse complement strand
ATGTATAAAGTAATATTGAACAAAAGGAAGAAATCACGGCGAAAGCACCCGTTTAGCAAAGCTGAGGTTTAAATGTCGCGCGGGTTTCTTGCACAACAGCGGCACGCAGTGAAAATCTCCTAAAAGAAGTACCCGTTTGAAGTTGCAGATGTCGCGCAAGTTGTAATTACAATGTACATATCAATATCTTTTAGTGATATAAAACGTATTCCAAAAACAGGGGACCAATGATGTTTTGTCTTCATGCAAAGCAATTATACAATTCGATCTTTAATAATTTGGCTCTATATTCCACAGATAGATCAAAATAAAGCGACAAGACCTATCATATTTCTGAATAAAGGTCTGGAGAAATTTGTATAACTTGAATAAAATTGCTTCGTTGTTTGTATTTTCTTTGCCTATTTCTCCGTTATTGTATTCATATTAGCATATATAGATGTTACATAAAGCAAAATAATTAAATTAATGTATAAAGTTCAGTGAGACTGTAACATAGGTGAAGTCCATATTCGTGTCCGTTTGCCGCTTTCGTTTTTTATTTGTTTAAAAATACCGGGTTTCTAGATTTATAAGCAGTTAGGAATAGAATTAGAGACATCCTACACTAAAAAAATGTAAAACTAAAGGAATCTGTTCACATGGAAATGCAAAACGAAAAATATATAAACCATGAAGGATTCCTGTTAATCGTCATCTTTCTAAAATGTAATTTAGTCGACCCTACTGTCCTTTAAAATTCAATGAGACGTTAATTTAATCAGAAATGTTGGGTAATATGTTTGTGGTTTGTGAGAATGCAGTAAAAATGTATGTGCCATTTCGGACATTGAGTTAATCTTTCAAAATCGGTAGCATTTGGCATTCTCCAAGGATTTCGGGTGTTAACATAATTAATGGTTCATATAATTGAAAAATGGCAATATTTCCGTGCTTAGGTTACTGTTTGCAAACAACGTCTGCCTAATATATGCCTGAATTTTATCATAGCACTAGTAAAAAGGAAACTGAGGTAAACAGAGATAATTCTCGAGGGGTTAGTTACCAAAATAATCTGGATCCCTGGAGAGAACACTGGCCCGGTAAACTTTAAAGTGTATCTATTTTAAAAGGAGACAAGAAGTCAGTAAATTAGTAGATATTGTGACTTTGTGGGTTCGTGAAATGACTAGACGAGGTTACAAACGCAAAAACTACACTTTATTTTCCTAGCAATACACCGTTTACCATTACAAATTGCTAGATCACCTCAAAAACTGTTTATTTTTCTCAAACACCTACTCTCAACTATCTCTCGCTTCCGGTCGCGATCGGCCCCGAATTTTCCCGAATCTCCACCGGCCATCATTTATTCATAGGATTCGCGAGTATACCGCCGTCCGCGATGAGGTTGTCATTCATCCGCCGGCTGATGGCGCGGATTGTCACTCGAGGGGATGGTGGTAATGACGCCGACGTACCCCTCTCCACGCCGGGCCTTACTCGTTCTTCGCGCTGCCCTTCCTGGTGTGGGCAGTCTCTCTGAAGGTGCCCGGGCTGTCCACATCCCCAACACAGGCCACTAGGTGTTCGCCGGCTTCCCTCAGCTGGTCTTCTGTCTCTGTCGTAGCGGACACTCCTCGTTCTCGACGTCGGGATAGATGCTACCTTGGCCGCCTCCATCCTCAATGCCGCTGTCAGCGCCTCGTGGGTGGTTTTATAATCGCCGTGCATTAGGCGCTGACGAATCTCCGTGTCCCGTACCCCGTCGACAAAGTTGTAGGCGGCTTCCCGGGATACGAACTCCAATGGCAGGTCAACCAATGCCTTGCCAGCTAGCTGCTCAATCGCTATGGCGAACTCCTGCAGCGTCTTCCCCGGCTGCTGTTACCTTGCCTTTGGTTGGCTGTGGTCCGCTGCGGCTAAGCGGTGGTTCCCGAAACGATTCTCCAGGGCCTCCCAGATGTCCTTGGGCACCGCCATTGTCTAAACCGCGCTTAGGACTTCCGCGGTCCGTCCCTGGAAGCTGGCTATTAGCTGTGTGGCCTCCTCCTCCGGTGACCATCTGTTGTGTTTTGCCACTGTGTCGAACAGGTGGCTGAAAACCTCAAAAGTTGACGCGCCGTCATATTTCGGCGGTTTGACGCGCGCAGATGTTGCATCGTGTCCCGGCGCGTCGGCCTTCAAATCCTTCAGTCTCCTGCCGACGACGTCCTCTACTACTTGACGCTGGTGTCGGCCTTTCCCTCCAGGTTGTCAACGTGGCTCGCCAGGTCCTCGACGCGCTCGTCCACTTGGCCCATCCGCTTGCCCAGCTCCGTCACGTTATCCCTCAAGAAGGCCAACTTTTCTTCAAACTTCACGGCAAGGGCCCCGTTTGCCGCTTTCATTTCCGTGGCCAGCCTGTTGTTCGCTGCCCTCATTTCTGTGGTCAATTCGGTCTTTATTTGTTTCAACTTCGCGGCCAGGTTGTTATTTGCCACTTCTGTTTTTGCAGCGAGGTTTTCATTTGCCATCTTCATTTCTTCCATTTTCTCTAAAATTTTTGCCAATGCAGCTTCCGTTGTCGTATGTTCCACTTCTGACACCAGTTGTGACTTTGTGGGTTCGTGAAATGACAAGACGAGGTTACAAACGCAAAAACTGCACTTTATTTCCCTAGAAATACACCGTTTACCATTACAAATTGCTAGATCACCTCAAAAACTGTTTATTTTTCTCAAACACTACTCTCAACTGTCTCTCGCTTCCGGTCACGATCGGCCCCGAAGTGTCCCGAATCTCCACCGGCCATAATTTATTCATCGGCTTCGCCAGTCTACCACCCGGGTAGAAGAATGTAGCAGGGAAATTCAGGAGAAGCCCAGATCTCTAAGTCATTTTCAAGATCAGATTAACCAGTTTATTAGTGTACAAACTGATGATCTATTTCGAAGTCGTTAGAAAATGTGCAATCTGATCGATGAATTAATAACACAGAAAATAAGAAGTAACAACAGTTCTTATACACAGAAGTCTAACGAGGACAAATTAAAATTACTAATATTATACATTAAAAACCTCAACTACCTTTTCGTAAACTGACCAACATACTAAAATATAAAAAGTATAATATAAATCAAGAATCCCAAATCGAAAACAATTACTGAAAGCGCATTTTCCATTTAAATAATTAACTTGCAGAAGGCAAAGCGGTGGAGTAGCATTGCGGAGTTTTCTTCAAAATATTCATTAGACATCCATGAATATACTTAATTAAAATACCACTTTGGATTTTAATCGAATTTCCAGTTTTGAATTTTGCTGGAAGGAATCTGTTCACATGGAAATGCAAGACGACAAATATATAAATCATGATGAACTCCTGTTGAATGTCAACCTTCTAATATGTAATTTAATCGCCCCAGCTGTCCTTTAAAATTCAATGAGACGTTAATTTAACCAGACATGTTTGGTAATTTGATTGTGGTTTTTGAGAATGCAGTCAAAATTTATTTGCCATTTCGGACACTGAGTTAGTCTTTCAAAATCTGTAGTATTTGGCATTCTCCAAGAACTTCGGGTGTTAACGTAATTAATGGTTCATGTAATTGAAAAATGGCAATATTTCCGTGCTTAGGTTACTGTTTGCATAAAAAGGTCTGCCTAATATTTGCCTGAATTCTATCATAGCACTAGTACAAAAGAAACTGAGGTAAAACAGAGTTAATTCGGGAAAGGTTAATTATCAATCTCATCTGGATCCCTGGACACAGCACTCGCCCTGTAAGCTGTAAAATATATCTATTTTAAAAGGAGACAAGAAATGACATTAAAATTGTGGGTATTTAAATCAGAAGGCTGTAGCAGGGAAACTTAGGAGGAGCCGAGACCTCTAAGTCATTTTCAAGATCAGATTAACCATCTTATTACTGTACAAAGTGATGATCTAATTTGTAGTTGTTTTGAAATGTTTTATGTGATTGTTGTATTAATAAGAAAGAAAATAAGAAGTTCCAACATTTTTGATACAAAGAAGTATAGCATGGACAAATTAAAGTTACTAATATTATAAATTACAAACCTCAACTTTTCTTTCGCAAACTGCCCCACATACTAAAATATAAAATGTGGAATGTAAATCAAGAATTCCAAAGTGAAAATAATTTCTGAAAGATGATTTTACGTTTAAATAATTAACTTGCAGAAGGCAAAGACTATATCAGCTTGGATTAAGCGATGGAGTACCTTTGCGGAGTTTTCTTCAACATATATATTTGACTTTGATGAATATACCTAATTAAAATACCAGTTTGTTATTTAATGGAATTTCCAGTTTTGAATTTTGCTGGAAAGCTTTCTTAGAAAACATGGAAATGCAGAATATATATCCAGTAATATTTTCAAATTTAATTTGTGTAGAATACTATTCCTCCTCTACCTACCCTGTATGCAGGTGGTGCACAAAGTAATATTGAACAATAAGAAGAAATCACAGTGGAGATACACGGCTAGCAAAGCTGAGGTTTAAATGTCACGCGGGTTTCCCCCACAACAGCGGCACGCGGTGGTAATCTCCTGAAACACGAAGTACGCGTGGGGATTTACAGATGTCGCGCGAGTTGCAAACACTTTGTAAATATTAATATCTTTTAGTATTTAGAAAGGTAATACGAAACAGAGGACCATTGATATTTTTTCTTCATGAAAGCATTCACAAAATTCGAACTTTAATAATTTGGGTCCATATTTCACAGATAGATCAAGACAAAGCGACAAGACCGATCACATTTCGGAACAAAGGGCTTCAGAAATTGTTATAACTGATATAAAATTAATTCGTTATTTGTAAATTTCTTTCCTATTTCTCTAGTATTAATTTCATGTAAATTAGCATATATGTGTGATATAAACCTAAATTACATAAAACAATTTTAAAAATGTATGTGAGAGGGTAACAATGGCGAAGAACCTGTTTGTCTCCGTTTGTGGCTTTCGCCATTTTTGTTATAGATACCGGGTATCCAAGTTTATAAGTAGATATTAATAGCTTTAGAGATCTCCTACATTTAAAAAATGTAAAACTGAAGGAATCTGTTCACATGGAAATGCAAAACGACACGTATATAAATCATGATGAATTGCTGTTGATTGTCATCTTTTTAAAATGTAATTTAATCGCCCCAGCTGTCCATTAAGATTCAGTCAGACGTTAGTTTAATCATACGTGTTTGATAATTTGATTGTGGATTGTGATAATGCAGTCAATATTTATTTGCCATTTCGGTCATTGAGTTAATCTTTCAAAAATTGTGACATTTGGCATTCTACAAGAACTTCGGTTGTTAACTTAATAATGTTTAAAATAATTAAAAAATGACAATATTTCCGTGCTTATGTTACAGTTTGCATAAAAAGTCTGCCTAATATATGCCTGAATTTTATCATAGCATTAGTACAAAAGAAACCTAGGTAATACAGAGAGAATTTGGGAATGGTTAATTATCAAACTCATCTGGATCCCTGGACACAGCACTCGCCCTGTAAGCTGTAAAGTATATCTATTTTAAAAGGAGACAAGAAATGACCGTAAATTGGTAGGTATTTAAATCAGAAGGCTGTAGCTGGTAAATTTAGGAGAAGCCGAGATTTCTAAGTAATTTTCAAGATCAGATTAACTAGCTTATTACTGTACAAAGTGATGGTCTATTTTGACGTCGCTAAAATGTGTTATCTGATCGATGAGTTAATAAGAAAGAAAATAATGTCACCCAATTATCGGAAAGCACGATTAACGACAGCTAAGTAAGGGACCAGAGGCATCCGGGCCACACCCACCAATTGATCTCAGTCACTAACTGAGGGGATGGTTAGGGAAGTATCACTTGTCGCTGGCCACCACTTCCCCCTACCCCTGCTGTCTGGAACCTTCGCGGTGACTCACTGAAACCACAGACTTCGAGAAAACAGAGATATTCCTATAAGGGCTGCAGCGAGTGAGTTCAGGCATTTGTTGGCGAGCAGCATAGGAGCACCGTGCTAGTGTACGGACGAGAAGACTGTGTACGTGCATCGGAAGAGTGTACGTAACTGTGAGCGTGCAGTGGAACTGTAACGGACGAACTGGTGTGCCTGTAATTGTGTGCAATACGTAATTCTGTGTAATTGGCAATTGTTTAACTGCAAGTCGGTGGAAATAAATAATATTTTGAGTTTATGCAATTGGACTTTAAATTTCACGAACCTACAAAGTCACAACTAGTATCAGGAGTGTGATAACGGACTTGGAATCGGCATTGCAAAAGCTTTTGGAGAAGATGAACGAATTAACAGCGAAGTCGGGGGCGGTATATAACAACCTGGCCGCAGAGTTAAAAGAAATGAAGATGGCCAACGACATCATCACCGAGAAGATGGAAGAAATGAAGGCCGAATTAACAGCAAAGACGGAAACGGCAAACAACAACTTGGCCACGACAATGACAGTAAAGATGGCCGAACCGACCACGGAAATGAAGGTGGCAAACGAATCTCTCGCCGCCAAATTTGAAGAACAGTTGGCCGGCGTGAGGGATGGCGTGACGGAGCTGGGCAAGCGGATGGGCCAAGTGGACGAGCGTGCCGAGAACCTGCCAAACCGCTTCAATGACCTATAGGAAAAGGCCGACTGTAACGCCAAGTCCCTGAACGCAATGGCGGAAGACGTCGAAGCCCTTACTAAGCGCGTAAACTACCTGGAAGGAAGTGCCGACAGCAGCTTCAAGTCCCTGAACGCCATTGTGGAGGACGTCGTCAGCAGGAGGTTGAAGGATTTTTAGGCCGACGCACCGGGACGCGACACAACATCGGCGCGCGTCAAACCTCCCAAATATGACGACGCGTCACGTTTGAATTCTTCCGCCGCCAATTTGACGCAGTGCCCAAGCACATCAAATGGTCGCCAGAGGAGGAGGCCACAAAGTTAATAACCAGTATCCAGGGACGCGCCGCGGAAGTCCTAAACGCGGTGCAGACAATGGCGGCGTCCAGGGACATCTTGGAGGCCCTGGAGAATCGTTTCGCAAAGTATCGCTTAGCCGCAGCGTACCGCAGCCAGCTAAAGGCAAGGTCACCACATTTGGGGGAAACGCTACGGGAGTTCGCCCTGGCAGTTGAACAACTGGCTAGCAAGGCCCTAGTCGACCTCCCACCAGAGTTCGCGTCCCGGGCAGCTACCTACATCTTAGCTGATGGGGTACGGGACACAGAAATTCGTCTGCGCCTAATGCTCGGCGATTATAAAACAATCCACGATGCGCTAACGGCAGCATTAAAGATGGGGGCGGCCAAGGTAACAGGTATCCCAACGTCAAGAGCGAGGATCGTCCGCTACACCGGAGACAGAAGACCAGCCGAGGGACGCCGGCGAACACCTAGTGGCCTGTGTTGGGGGTGTGGACAGCCCAGGCACCTGCAGAAAGACTGCCCACACCAGGAAGAGCAGCCAGAAAGCGAGGATGGGCCGTCTTGGAGAGGGGCACGTCGGCGCCAACACCACCATCCCCTCCAGTGAAACAGCGCGCCGTCAGCTGGCGTATGGATGACAGCCTCATCGCGGACGGTTGGATGGGAGGGAAGTAGTGCCGCGTGCTGGAAGACACTGGGGCTGCCGTGACTATCAACAGACCTGACGTGGCGAAGGGTTTGCCGACGAGAAAGCCGAGCCGACCATACCATCTTGTGACGGCATCGGGCGACACTTTGCCTGTGGAGAAGGAGGCCCTGCTAAAGTAGTCCTTGGGAAGGAGTACCTTACGTCTGTGGGTGTTCGTCGCGAAAGTGGCTGAGGAGGTGATACTGCGATTGGATGCCTGCAGGAGCCATGAAGCAACGGTCGACGTCGACAAGAAGGTTCTGCGGCTCAACGAAGAAGACGTTATACTCCGTCAACCAGAAGAGCGCCTTGGAATATGCAGGGTCGTCTGGAACGAAGACGTGGTTGTTCCCGCGAGGAGCGGGGTGGTGGTGACGGCGCGACTGGAGGAACAGAGAACCAGGAACATGATGCTGGAGCAGAAGGCGCCTGTACACGGACTGTGTGTAGCCAGGGCATTGCAGCCGTGCCGAGACGAGGTGCCAGTGAAACTGCTAAATCCAACGGACACCGATCACGACGTCCAGGCCGGGACGTATTTGGGAACATACGAGCCCGTGATGAGCGTAACAGCAATCGACAAGACACAGGAGCCGGTGCCGACGCAACACCTGGAGCCCCGGCTAGAAGGCCTACTGGAGAGGGCGGCGGACCACCTGACCGCAGAACAGCTGGAGAAAGTTCAACAACTGCTGAGGCGATACTAGAGAATCTTCAGCCAAGGCGACAGTGACTACGGCCGCACAGACAAAGTGCTTCACCGCATCGACATCGGGGACGCCCGGCCTATTCGGGAACCACATAGGCGCGTTAAGCTGGCGAAACAAGGGCCGGTACGAGACATGCTGGGGAAATGAGATCCAGGGGAGTGATTGAAGATCCTGACAGCCCTTGGGGTTCCCCTGTAGTCTTGGTGAAAAAGAACGGCGAGCTGCGCTTCTGAGTAGACTACAGAAAGATAAACGCTGTGACCCGGAAGGACTATTTCCCCTTACCCAATATTGAAGACACCCTGAGCACGCTAGCTGGTGCACAGTGGTTCTCGACGCTGGACCTGAAGTCGGGCTACTGGCAGGTAGCTCTAGACTCAAGAGACAAGGAAAAGACAGCATTCTCGACAGTCCAAGGTCTCTGGCAGGTTACTTTTGTGCCCTTTTGCCACTACAACGCACCAGCTATCTTCAAACGCCTCAAGGAGTCAGTAATGAGAGGGCTGACTTACGATGCCTCCATGCTCTACCTGGACGACGTCATCTTCGTCGGAAGACCTTTGAAGATCACCTCGAGAAACTGAGTAAGGTGCTAGGGAGACTGCAGGCGACCAACTGGAAGCTGAACGCGAGGAAGTGCCAGCTCTTCCGCAAGGAAGTGAACTACTTAGGCCATATAGTCTCAGCAACCGGAGTGGACACAGACCCAGAGAAGACACAGGCCGTGAGAGATTGGCCTCGCTCAAAGGATGAGAAAGAGTTGTGCAGTTTCTTGGGGCTGTGCAGTTATTACCACCGCTTCATAAATGGGTTCTCCAACATCGCAAAACCCTTCCCCGCCTGAAAGAGGAACACCGGCCTTATGTGTGGACGGAGGACGCCGAAAACGCTTTCCAGCTCCTAAAGTATACCCTGTGCAGCAGTGCTCCAATTTTGGGTTTCCCACAACCGGGTGGTGCCTTCATTGTGGACACCGACGCCAGCGACCATTGCATTGCAGGGGTCCTATCGCAGATCCAGTACGGTCATGAGCGGGTGATAGCTTACTACAGCAAGACGCTATCCAAGGCAGAGAGGAACTACTGCGTAACCCGACGAGAATTATTGGTGGTAGTAAAGGCCTTGGAGCACTTCCAATAGTACCTGTACGGTCATCCATTCCAACTGAGAACTGACCATTCCGCCCTAACCTGGCTATTGAGCTTTAAGAACCTGGAAGTCCAGAGAGCACTTGGGGTCCAGAGGCTGCAGGCGTAAGACTTCACCTCGGAACATCATAGAGGTAAGAGCCACGGTAACGCAGACGCCATGTCCCTAAGACCCTATCCAGAAGTGTGCGGCCAGTGCACAGGGGTGGAAGAGAAGGAACGTGCCGCGGCAGTCCGAGTAGTTGTGGCAGTGCCTGCGGATGGCTGGGATAGCGCAGGCCTGAGGAGGGATCAGCTGGCTCTTGAGGGAAGTGGCGGCAAGGACGAGGACAACCTGGGAGGACATCGCACCGAGGAGCCCCACCTACAAGTCGTACAGGGCCCAATGGGACTCGTTGAAGACCAGAGAGGGCGTGCTGTTCCAGGTATGGGAGTCACCCGATGTGAAGGCGCAGAGACAACAGTTGGTACTTCCGCGGAGTAAGGCCTCGGAAGTCTTGGAGGAAGTGCACGCCGGTACTTCTTGAGGACACCTGGGAGCGAACCGAACGATTGGCAAACTACGGCAGGGCTACTACTGGCTGAGACTTCGAGCAGATGCTGAGAGATTGTGCCATCAGTGTCACGTGTGCGCGGCGGTTCGTGGCCCCTCGATTAGGAGCCGGGGTCGCATGCAGCAGTACAACATCGGCGCGCGATTCGAACGTATCGCCGTTGACATTGCTGGACCGTTCCCAGTTCGCGACCGAGGCAACAAGTACTTAATGGTTGTCGTGGACTAATTCACCAAGTGGCCGGAGGTGTATGTCATCACAAACCAAGTGGCAAACACAATCACAGACTGCCTCGTGGAGGAAGTGTTCTGTCGATTTGGGGTGCCGTTAGAGCTACACAGTGACCAGGGTACCAACTGAGAGTCCAACCTAATGTAGGAGGTACTACAAAGGCTTGGGGTGAACAAGACCCGCACGACGCCTCTACATCCCCAGTCGGATGGCATGGTCGAAAATACAACAAGGCTTTAGAGGAACACCTGCGTAAGGTCGTGGCCAGCAATAATCGAGAATGGGACGTCAAGGTGCCACTGTTCTTGCTGGCCTACCGCAGGTCTATACACGACACAACCGGTATGACGACAGCCAGCTTAATGTTCGGCCGAGAGTTACGCCTCCTTTGTAACCTGGCTATTGGTAGCCCTCCGGAAGCAAAACAGGCAGCGACCGAGTATGTAGAGAACTTGGTGGACCATCTCCACTACATGCACGAGATGCCTCGCCAGAACATCCAGAAGGCGAGCGACCGCATGAATATCACGTATGACAGGCAAGCCAACAGCCAAGGTTTCCAGCAAGGTGACCTGGTCTGGTTGCACCGTCCTATCCAGACCAAGGGACGTTGCCCGAAGCTACAGCAGCCCTGGCAAGGTTCATACCGGCTGGTGAAGAGGATTGACCACGTGGTCTGCCGCATCCAGAAGGTTCCCCGAGGTAAGATATTGATGGTACACTTGGATCGCCTAGCCCAATACGATGGTGCTGTTCGGGACGACCAGCTTTGAGGAGGGAGCAGTGTCACCCAATTATCGGAAAGCGTGACCAACGACAGCTAAGTAAGGCACCAGAGGCATCCGGACCACACTCACCCATTGATCTCAGTCACTAACTGAGGGGACGATTAGGCAAGTGTCACTTGTCGCTGGCCGCAACCTTCCCCTTCCCCTGCCGTCTGCAGCCTTCGCGGTGACTCACTAAAACGAGAAACTTCGAGAAAACAGTGATACTCCTGTAAAAAGAGCTGCAGTGAGTGAGTTCAGTTAGTTCTTGGCGTGCAGCATAGGAGCGCCATTCATATTTACGGACGAGAAGACTGTTTACGTGCATCGCAAGAGCGTACCTAACTGTGAGCGTGCAGCGGAACTGTTCAGACGAACTGGTGAACCGTAATTGTGTGCAATAGGTAATTCTGTGTAATTGGCAAGTGTTCCACTGTAAGTTGGTGGAAGTAAAGTATAATTTGAGTTTGTGCAATTGCACTTTTAATTTCACGAACCCAAAACGTCACAATAACAAGTAACAACAGATTTTATACAAAGAAGTATAACATCAACAAATTAAAACTACTACTATTATACATTAAAAACCACAACTACCTTTTCGCAAACTGACCAACATACTAAAATATAAAAAGTATAATATAAATCAAGAATCCCAAAGTGAAAATAATTACTGAAAGCGCATTTTTCCTATAATTATAATTAGCTTGCAGAAGGCAAAGGCTATATCAACTTGGTTTAAGGGGTGGAGTAGCATTGCGGAGTTTTTTTCAAAGTTCTCATTAGATATCCTTGAATATACTCAATTAAAATGCCAGTTTGGTGTTTAATCGAATTACCGGTTTTGAATTTCGCTGGGAAAACTTTCTTAGAAAACATGGAAATGCAGAATATATATCCAGTAATATTTTCAAATTTAATTTGTGTTGAAATACTATTCCTCCTCTAGCTACCCTGTATGTAGGTGGTGCACAAAGTAATATTGAACAATAAGAAGAAATCACGGTGAAGATACACGGTTAGCAAAGTAGAGCTTTAAATGTCACGCGGGTTTCCTCCACAACAGCGGCAAGCGGTGGAAATCTCCTGAACCACGAAGTACGTGGGGAGTTACAAATGTCGGGCAAGTTGCAAACACTTTGTAAATATTAATATCTCTTAGTATTGAAAAAGGTAATCCGAAACAGGGGACTATTGATGTTTTTTCTTCATGCAAAGCAATTATAAAATTCGAACTTTAGTAATTTGTGTCCACATTTCACAGATAGGTCAAAACAAAGCGACATGGCAGATCATATTTCGGAGCAAAGTCTTCAGAAATTTTTATAACTCGTATAAAATTAATTCGATGTTTGTCTATTTCTTACCTATCTCTCTAGTTTTGATTTCTTGTGAATTAGCATATATAGATGTCATATATATCTAAATAATTTTGCGGGCCCAAATGACCTTGTTGTCGATGGGCCCTAAAACACCACACACTCACTCACTCTAAATAATTTAAAAGAACTTTAAAAATGTATGTGAGACGGTAAAAAAGGCGAAGGGCATGTTTGTGTCCGTTTGTGGTTTTCGCCTTTTTTTATAAATACCGGGTATCCAAGTTTATAAGTCGATATTAAGAGCATTAGAGGTCTCCTACATTTAAAAAATGTAAAGCTGAAGGAAACCTTTCACTTGAAAATGCAAAACGGCATATGTATAAATCATGATGAATTCCTGTTGATTGTCAACTTTCTAAAATGTAATTTAGTCGCCCCAGCTGTCCTTTAAAATTCAGCCAGACTTTAATTTAATCAGACATGTTTGTTAATTTGATTGTGGTTTGTGAGAATGCAGTCAAAATTTATTTGCCATTTCGGACATTGAGTTCATCTTTCAAAATCTGTATTATTTGGCATTCTCCAAGAACTTCGGTTGTTAACATAATTAATGTTTCATATAATTGAAAAACGGCAATATTTCCCTGCTTATGTTACTGTTTTCATACATAAGTCTGCCTAATTATATCATAGCAAAGCAAAGCAAAGCATAGCGAAGCAAAGATTTCTGAATTGCAAAGCATTGCATGGAACCAGCAGACTAAACATTTGAAAATTGCCCAAAGCCTTCTGCATTCCAGTATGATTGTTGTACCCTTTAATAAATTATTAAAATATGTATATCGACAATTATCTGTCTCATCTTCTTGTTCGTCCTCTTCTTTAACTGTCCTGTTATATCCCTAAGTGGTGTCCGTGTATTTTTATTCTTCTTAACCCTTATGCAGCTTGAGGAACGGAATCTCTGTATCAGCGAGAGAGAGAGAGAGAGAGAGAGAGAGAGAGAGAGAGAGAGAGAGAGAGAGAGAGAGAGAGAGAGAGAGAGAGAGAGAGAAAGAGAGAGCGAGAGAAAGAGAGAGCGAGAGAGAGAATGCAAAATGGGAGATCAGCCCGGTGCCTAGTATGAGGGCGAGAGAAGTGGATGGCCGAAGCAGGGTGAGATGAAGTGACAGGATGGATGATAATGGAGAAATTGATGGAAAGCTTGTGAGGGAAACAGGAGGACCTGTAGAAAGCCTGACGTAGCACCGTGTTGTCCACTACATATCTCAAATTGCTGTCTTTTGGGATCAAACCCAGTCTCCTTGGTGAGAGTCGATCCTCCAGAACACTCAGACAAAACGCGACAATTATCTTTCTCGGTGCAATTAACGTAAATAAAATCATTCTTTTTTATATTTGTTTACCTGATCTGAAAACATAAGGCGATTCCACACAATTAACTTTAGTGTCTCGAAACTAAACCGTTTTGTAGATGCCGTGGTTATTTGTTTTTATAATATGTTACAGTCGGTTTTCAGGACTCAGCGAATCTTAAATTTTGGCGCTTGGCATATGTTTTTTTTTTTCAAAAGTGTGAGGTAAAAATATATTTGCATATCAATCGGCAGTCATGCTGCTCGTATCGTATAAATGTATAGTAGTTGAATGGAGCTTTCGTCACAAATGTTATAAATAATTATCCGTAAATTAGTTAAATGTTCTCATTTTTTTAATTGACGTCTTACAACGTTAAGTCATATCGGACCTTGAAATTGGCAAAATTATGTTCAAAAGAGTACGGCTTCCTTGGAGCTCAGAGTTACCCCTCATTCGTCATTCAGGATAACGGATATCTCCGGAAAAACCTTAACCTTAAATTCAACCAGACCGAGATGGAACTCGCGAACTCTTGATCGTGAGGCAGATACGCTACCATCTACGCTAGAGAGGCTGACACATGGACTGAGTTGCCAGTGAGAAATTATCAAATGAAGTAATCAAAGATTTAGTATTCTTGAAATGCTAATGAACTGTCCTAACAAATTCCACATTGCTAGAATCACATGGATATAACCATTATCATTTTCGAATTCAAGCACCAACAAAATATTTTCCAAATTTAACATTGAATTCATATTTTAAGTAAGCTAAAATCGTTGATAGTTACCCATTTTAGAACGCTTCAATTCTCACACACAATTATTTGTTTCTTTGACGTTGTGTGTGTACTTCTCGCCACACTTAGGTTTTAGAAAATGAAACGTGCGTAAATCCACTGTAAATCAAAACAATACACTTAAATATCTTATAAAAACTGTGAGGTCTTCCAATTCTTGTTTCCCAGTATGGGAGATTACAAGTAGAGCCATCTATGGACGGCAATTGTATGGTATTTTTATTGCTACTGAGAGAAAACGTATTTTCCGGCAGAGAATCGGTAACTGATATATTGTCTCTCCGGAGTAGGTTTACGTTTAGTCAGTTCTACATATTAAATTTAGTTTATCGAAACTCAGCTGTCTAGTAGTTGCATTTCTTATTTGTTGTATTATGCAACGGTCCGTTGCCTGAACTAAGGAGGCTGGAAGAACGAGCAAGCCCCGGCGTGGAGAGGGGCACGTCGACTTCATTACCACCATAACCTCGACTGGCACTGCGCGCCGTCAGCCGGCGTATGAATGACAGCCTCATCCCGGATGGTTGGGTGAGAGGGAAGCCGTGCCGCGTGCTGTTGGACACTGGGACAGCCGTGACTATCATAAGAACTGACGTGGTTAAGGGTTTGCCGACGAGCAAGCAGTGCACAAGAGTGGAAGAGCAGGAGCGTGCCGCACCAATCCGAGTAGTTGTGGCAGTGCCTGTGTACGGCTGGGATAGCGCAGGCCTGAGGAGGGAGCAGCTGGCGGACGCAGACTTGGCGCCACTCTTGAGGGAAGTGGAGGCAGGGACGAGACCAACCTGGGAGGACATCGCACCGAGGAGCGCCACGTACAAGTCGTACTGGGCCCAATGGGACTCGTTGAAGATCAGAGATGGCGTGCCGTTTAGCGTATGGGAGTCACCCGATGGGAAGACGCAGAGAGAACAGTTGATACTTCCCCGGAGTAAGGTCCCGGAAGTATTTGAGGAAGTGTACGCCGGTACTTCGGGAGGACACCTGGGAGCGAACCAAACGATTGACAAACTACGGCAGCGCTACTATTGACTGAGACTCTGAGCAGATGCTGAGAAATGGTGCCGTCAGTGTCACGTGTGCGCTGCGAGTCGTGGCCCCCAGACTGGTAGCCGGGGTCGCATGCAGCAGTCCAACGTCGGAGCGCCATTCGTACGGATCGCCGTTGAAATTGCGGGACGGTTTTCAGTTTCCGACCGAGGCAACAAGTACCTAGTGGTGGTCGTGGACTACTTCACAAAGTGGCCGGAGGTGTATGCCATCCCAAATCAAGAGGCAAAGACAATCACAGACTGCCTCGTGGAGCAAGTGCTCTGTCTATTTAAGGTGCCGTTAAATCTACACAGTGACCAGGGTACCAACTTTTGAGTCCAACCTAATGAAGGAGGCACTACAAAGGCTTGGGGTGAACAAGACCTGCACGAGGCCTCTATATCCCCAGTTGGATGGCATGGTCGAAATCAAGACCTAAGAGGAGCACCTGAGGAAGGTCGTGGCCAGCCATCAACGAGACTGGTACGGCAAGGTGTCACTGTTCTTGCTGGCCTACCGCTTGTCTACACACGACAACCGGAATGACGCCAGCCAGCTTAATGTTTTATGATTGACGGACTTAAAATGTAAGATATTGTCTGAGATTTTAGTTAAAGGATGAGTTATACTTAAGGGTTTACATATTAGTTTATTTGTGTTAAATATTAATAATTTTAAGATTAAAATAGATAAGATGTAATTAATATTATAATCATAAAACTTAGAGCTAAATTATTTTGTATTGTTTCGTATAAGTTTCTTGTATAATTGTAATTTGTAAGATACGAATTGTCTATTAGACTGTCAGGAGTTAACATTAGTATGTTTACGTCAGGTAACACTTCAGATGTTTATTTATCATTAGCTTACTGTCCTGAGTATTAGTTATTAATATTACATTGATTACCCTTATATTTGTTAGTTTTGTATTAATTTGTAGCGTTAGGTAATCTTATATTTGTCTTTATGTTATATATAAGGAGATGTTACATTTAATTGTTTAGTTATTTATTATCAAAATCTTATGTCGGAATATTAACTCAAGTAGGAGATGTAGCTATTGCGTGAATGTTGTAAGATAAAATTATATTTATTATTTAGATTGTATATACATGTTTAATTTCATTATTAGTTGTATTAGCAGAGATTACCTGCGGCTATAGCAACTCCGAGCTCAGTTCATTGTTACACTTTATACTGTATTTATTCATTTGATTTAGTAAGATTTTACTAATTCACGTTTTACACTAAATTTGGGTTTTATTCCTCTTTCATCATTTCCCTTATTTCTTAATATTTAAATATTTAGCAATATTAATAGACTTTCTCTTACAGTTTAGCAGTTATACAAAATCATTGATGATGAAGAGATCTTCTGAAGACATTGCTTCAATGTGCACTTCATTAATCATAACAACAATCATAATAACATGTCTCAACTAAAGTCACTCAAAGTGATTTATAGAACTTCAAAGTTGCATTTGCTTAATGGTGACTTATTATGAGCTTTTCTTGAAAAGTTTCGAGTGCCACCTTAAAAAGTTGAAAATATGCACAGTTTGATATTTAACCGACTTTTTGTTCATTTTAGTTGCAGATGATACCAGAATATATTTTACATAGCAACCTCGGCATTTAATTTCCAAATATAATACGATCCTCCTTGTACGCATATTCGTGGTACATAAAGTATTAATTTAACGCCAAAGAAGAAAAAAAAGTATCTACCAGAAAGAGACCTGCAGTACAAATGTTCTGTCTGCTTAAAGAGTGCCAGTGATCGCAGTGGCACACTGTGGCGGTGTTGTGAATCACTAAGTGCAGGTCGACGTTAGTAGATGGCGCGCAAGCTATAATCGCTATGTATTTGTCAAACTATTATAGTTATTACAAATGTCTTCCAGAACATAACGACACATGTAGTTCTGTTTTGAAGTAGAAGACGTGCTTAATGTGAATGATAGTAATTTCGAGCTATATTTAATATATAAATCAATATAAAGTGACAGAATTTATTGCGCTTCAGAACGAAAGCCTACAGAAAGTTATACAACTGGAACAAAATATACAAATGTTTTGTATATTCATTTCAGTAGCATCTCTTGCACGTCGTATTTCTGAATATTTATAGATGGTTATCACATAAATACAATTAAACAGCTAACATTTTGAAAGATTCCACTAATTTTCTAATGAGCTAAACACAAAAGTTGTATATGTAACTTCATCTGACATTTTATAAACATTTGTATTTAGTAGCGGATATTGGCAAATGTGAAGGCAAGTACATTATACCTGGATATATATGTAAAATTTAATTCAATTATAGGTATACATACAATACGTGTCTTCAGACTGCATCTCACATTAATCTCATCAGCCCTGTTTGACAATTTGATTTAACTTTTAGAGAACGCGCTGAAAATAGAATCAAAGCTTTTAAGTTTTGGTGTAATTTCTGGCACTGAATACAGTGATTAAAACAATGTTTCAGAGGGTATTCTGCCAGTACACATTTTATGGTTTTAACGAACGAAATTATAAATACGTCCATGTCTCGGTTAAGAATCAAATATCAAATAAAATTGTTAAAGCTGTATTATATCAGATGTGGTTTCTCGACTGCAAAAATATTTAAAATGAATTATATCGAACAAGAACCTTAGGTCAGTTATCCATTGTTTATTGCGCTACGAAGAGAACCTGTTGTCTACTAAAGACATTGTACACTCTCAAGGACTCAGTTTTTTGATGTTTTATAACCTGTTTTTAGTGAACAATTGACAGCAGTTTTATGTTATCAGGTTGTACATTATAAAAATCTTGGCTGCACCTCACCATGGACTTTGTATCTCTTTTATACCTTTAATTCAGAGCAGTATACAATTAATTACTAAATAAATACAACAGCTTAGTGGTCCAGATCGTTCCCAGTTTGTAAAAAGTGTCAAATACGTGTAACAAAATCAGTATAAAATATTGTGAGGGAAAACATGGCTACAGATACCGGTGTTTGTCATGTCAAACCTTTAATGAAAGACAACTGCGATACGTGACAAATACAAGCCGTGCTCACTCACATTGAGCTTTCTGTCTTTGTGACCGGAGAATAAACAAAGACGGCAAGGGACGTTAAACCTGAATAGAAAGTGATTCAAATACAAAGAGAGAACTCATTTTTATGACTTCACTTCGAGAATTAAAAGAAATAAAACATTGCTTAACCTCAAAGGCCTTAAAGGTCCACACACTGTCCGCAATGCTACGCTTCTCAAGTAATTAATTGTACAGAAAATGCAGAACACAGACAACATAAATGGCCATCTCTAGTACATTGTTGACAAACTAAAGGAGACGGAGGTCGTCATAAATGAAGTCTGATTATTCATAATTATGTTGTATTCCATAACATCTTAATTTGAAAATTTTATAATTGCCTTTGTATAAAGGGATAAGTTACCTGGTGTTCAAATCCACTAAATTAGAATCTATGAATAAAATGTAGCCAGACAAGAAGACAAGACTTCAAGCAAAGGAACACTACATACAGGTAATGACAGAGATATACAGAGAAATGGTAATAGTCAGAAGAAACTACCTCTCAAAGCAATTTACAACAGCAAGTCTCAAGCAGTCTCTCTGTGAAGTCTTTTCGAAGACAAATTGACAGTACATCTGAATGTTGGTCAAAGAAGGAGAATTTAAATAAATCTGAGCACTTCTTCATGGTAGAACAATGTTCAGATTGAGGCTGAATGTCTACTCCCGACTGCAGTAGTACCAACAATCACATGTATTTGACAAGCTCATCAATTTTGTTCGAGTTATATTGCATATCTCTGTCCTCATTCACACTTATTCGTACAAAAAATTAATTGAAGCTTTAAAATGGTGCAATGTTTTTATTTTTAGTAACTATTTTTTATTGTTCTAGCATTTTCTATAATGTTACACGAGGAAGGAGAAGCGGAAGAGCAACATGTATAAATAGGTTTAATATAGCTGACAGCAGCGACTCTTCAGGATTCACCTAGCATTAGTCGTCACATTAAACATACTTCACAATAAGAAATGATTATTTATTGGTTTTAGATTCAAGTTAGATAATTAATGGATACTTTATATCAATATACAAACTTTAGATATATTACAGTAACATTTCTATCTATAATGTCGTGAAGAGAAAAGAGACAATAGATTTTATGTGACAGTCAAATGTTTTAAAAGTGATTAACTAGGGGATGGCTTTGAAATTTCATTCTCTTTGTATCTCCAACAGAAAATAAAAAACTTCATTCTTACATTCATATAGTTTTCTCTTAGCTTTCTTAAATCGAAATTGCTCCTCTACATTTGCTGCACGGATGGGATATATTTATAAATACGTTCTAGTTCTAGCGACTTCAAAACGTGTGTTGCTACTGAAACATCGATACTGAATTATTCGGCGACAATACATTACCTTATAACTCGAGTAAGTCCATAATAGAAAGTAATAATGACTTATCACTTTTAAAATAATATAAATATTGGGAAATTGTGAAATATAACAAAGTGTAAATCCGAAATTGTTGACTCTACAAATTAAATTGTATCAGACATAAATTGTGATCTATAACAAGATCTAGGTAATATGTGTAGTTAGTCTTTGTTTATCTCTTACTGTTTACAGTTATGGAAAGTGATTCATAACAAAAACGACTTCTGAGGACATTTCCTGCAAATTTAGTATATTTCACTTGTCATAAACATATTACAATCATATGCTACAACAATTATGATATTAGAGTTAATTTTGATAAAAATGTTTCCCTTTATTTAGTAGCGCAGTATCGCGTGTAAATGGTATATAAGTTTATTATATACCCGATTTTCCAATTTCTAGTTTGGCTCAAAAATCAGTTTTTCTTTTCGTGATCTCAAAATATCTATCTCCAGTAAAACATCTTCATTAAGTATCTGGGTAGAATGCAACTACTCCACTACCTGCTATGTACGATTGCGGTCCAGAAAATAAAACAAGATAACACTTAAATAAAGCTGACACACAAAAATGGATAGAAACCTCCAGTTGACATTTCCCTCACGTGTTGTGAATTTCACTACAGCACACATGGTCGAAGTTTCATAAAACAGCAGGTGCGCGTAGCGAGTTATAGAGGGCGCGAAAGTAAAAGTTGCTTCGTAAATATGAATGCTTTAGTTATTATTAATCATCACAAGTATATAACATTAGTAAAGATTCCTTCGTGTCGAAAGGTAATTATAAATATCAAGGATAATAAACTTGAGCCGTGTTGCATACAAAAATCAATATAAACAAGCAACAAATATTGTGTTTCGGAGCGAAAGTCTGTTAGAGCTAATTTATTTATAACACATTGAAACAGTTTCATTTATATATTTATTCTAATAGCAGAAGTTAGTAAGATTTGTGCATAGTTGTATGTAAAACAAATTGAACATTTGTTATGAAGGCACTCAGACCTCCCCAAATGAGATGTCATCAATACACTGGTTTATTACTGTAAATTTAGATCGATTCTTGACAACCTCTTGCGTAACAAATTTATCAATATCAGTACACTGCTTCAAAATTATTAATATTGTGCAAACATAATAGTGCTTAAGGCCGCCTTCTCCAGCAAGCCTTCCAGCCGGGGATCCAGGTGTTGCGTCGGCACCTGCTCCTGTGTCTTCCTCCTGAGGACGCGGAAAGACTCCCAACCATTTGTCCCATGTGAAGTACAAGGCGCACTCCAGCGTCTCAAACCAAAAATGGCGGTGGGTCCTGTGGGCTGACCTCCTCATGCTCCGCCATCATTACTTAAACGCGGTTCTCTTCTTAACCTGGGTTTTCAATATGTGCCTCACCCTTGGATACTTTACACGAGAGTGGAAGGAGGAGTATGTTGAAACCTGGGAAGAATCCGGTGCACCCTTCCAGCTAACGATCCATCAGCCTCCTTCCCAACCTCTCGATAGTTTTCGAGAGGTTGATTTTCATCCGATTGTCCCACATTCTGTGAGACATTTAAGCCATACCCAACCATAAGTTTGGATTTCGTCCTGGGCACTCGATAGTTCAGCAGTTACTGCGAGTGGTGGAGACCGCCGCCCTGGGCTTCCATGAAGGCGCCTTTACTGCTGCAGCTTCGTTGAATGTCGAGAAGGCTTTCTCTACGACGTGGTAGGCCGGGTTACTGTATAAATTGAGCCAACTGAGGCTCCCCACACATATTATGAATATTCTAAACAGCTTCTTGCGACACCGCACAGTTAAAGTCTCGGTTGCGGAGAAAACATTAAGATTCAGACCTGTGAGAGGCGGAGTCCACGAAGGCTCTATACCATCTCCCACACATCTTTATGGCAGATTTCCCCACAGATCCACTAGGCGAAATGGCACAATACGCTGAAGATGTACCTCTGTTCTACAAAGACAAACACACCTCCCTAAGTATCGTGGTGGTGGCATGTCTGCGTCACGTTCAAGAGGTCCCGAATTCGAATTTCGGACAGAGTGAGTTACCTGGATAAGGTTCTTCCAAGGTTTACCCTTATCCTGAAATACAAATGTCGTTTAGCTATAAACTCTATGGACCCTGGGATCATTTGAGTATCATTTCACCCATTCCATTCATCGTCCGATTTGACTTAACGTTGGTGGACTTAAATTACAACAAAAAAATCACTATATTATATACTGCTTCCGTTGCACATATTTTACACTTTATACAAACTGAGAGCTTAAGCATTATGCAATAGCATTATAATATAGCTAAGCAATAGGTATATATTAATAAATAAATTGCATATTCTTCTCAATTATATTGTCACCCAAACGTCGGAACTTTCTATAGAACCGGCCGGCAGCAGCAGCACCAGGAGACGGAGGCGTTCGGACACACCCACCGATTTATTTCAGTCTGAACTGAGGGGATGATTAGGAAAGTGCCACTTGTCGCTGGCCGCCTTTTCCCACCTCTCCGGCAGTCTGGAACTTTCGCGGTGATTCACTGAAACGAGAGACTTCAAGAAAACTGTGATGTTCCTATAAGAAGGGTTGCAGTGAGTGAATTGAGTCAGTTCTTGGCGAGCAGCGAAGCAGCGGCGTGCTAGTGTACGGACGAGAAAATTGTGTACGGGCATCGGAAGAGATTGCGTAACTGTGAGCGTGCAGTGGAACTGTAACGGACGAACTGGTGAAACGTAATTGTGTGCATCACGTAATTCTGTGTAATTGGCAAGTGTTCAACTGTAAGTCGGTGGAAATATAGAACATTTTTGTGTGGTGCAATTGGACTTTTAATTTCACAAAATCACAAGGTCTAACATGGCGTGAGGAAGTGGGATAACGGCAATGGATTCGGCATTGGAAATGCTTTTGGAGAAGATGAACGAATTATCAGCGAAGTCGGAGGCGGCACATAACAAACTGGCCGCAGAGTTGAAACAAATGAAGATGGCCAACGACAAACTTACCGCCGCGTTGAAGGAAATGAAGACGGCAAACGAAAAGCTCGCTGCAAAAGCGGAAGCTGCAAATAATAGCCTGGCCGCGAAGCTGGAGACTACAAATAACAAACAGTCCGCGGAACTGAAACAAATGAAGACGGCTAACGACATCACCGAGAAGATGGAAGAAATGAAGGCGGCGTTAACCACACAAATGAGAGCAGCGGACGGCAGTCTGGCCACGGAAATGAACGCGGTGAATGAGGCTCCCACCGCAAAGTTTGAAGAACAGTTGGCCGGCGTAAAAGAGGACGCCACAGAGTTAGGCGAGCGCGTCGAAGTCCTGGCGAGCTGCGTTAATGAGCTGGAGGGAAAGGCCGACAGCAGCGTCAAGTCCCTGAACGCAATAGTGGAGGACGTCGTCGGCATTAGGTTGAAGGATTTGAAGGCCGACGCGACGGGACATGACATAAAATCGGCGCGTGTCAAACATCCGAAATAATACGGCGCGTCAAAGTCGTCAATTCGACGCAGTGGCCAAGCACAACAAATGGTCACCAGAGGAGGAGGCCACACAGTTAATAGCCAGCCTCCAGGGACGGGCCGCGGAAGTCCTAAAAGCGGTGCAGACAACGGCGGCGACCAAGGACATCTGAGAGGCCCTGAGAAACGTTTCTGCAACCACAGCTTAGCCCCAGCGTACCGCAGGCAGCTAAAGGCAAGGTCACAGCAGCCATGGGAGACGCTGCAGGAGTTCGCTCTGGCAGTTGAACAACTGTCTAGCAAGGCCCCAGTACACCTCCCACCAGAGTTCGTATCCCGGGAAGCTGCCTACACATTCATGGACACGGTACGAGATACGCAGTTTCGTCAGCGCCTAATGCTCGGCGATTATAAAACCATCCACGAGGCGCTGACAGCAGCATTAAGGATCTAGGCGGCCAAGGTAACATCTATCCCGACGTCGAGGACGAGGAGTGTCCGCTACACCGGAGACAGACGACCAGCTGAGGGAGACCGGCGAACACCTAGTGGCCTGAGTTGGGGGTGTGGACAGCCCGGAAACCTGCAATGAGACTGCTCAAACCAGGAACAGCAGCCGGAAAACGAGTAAGGGCCGTCGTGGAGAGGGCCACGCCGGCACCATCTCCACCATCCCCTCGAGTGCCACTGTGCGCCGTCAGCCCGCGTATGGATGACAGCCTCATCGCGGACGCTTGGTTAATCGGAAAGCCGTGCAGCGTGCTGGTGGACACCGAGGCGGCCGTGACCAACATTAGACCTGACGTGGCGAAGGGTTTGCCGACAAGGAAGCCGAGCCGACCATAACAGCCCGTCACGGCTTCGGGCGACACCTTGCCTGTGAAGAAGGAGGCCCTGCTGAAGCTGACTTTGGAAAGGAGCACCGTACGTCTGTGGGTGTTCGTCGCGAAAGTGGCTGAGGAGGAGATACTGGGATTGGATGCCCTCAGGAGCTATGAGGCGACGGTCGACGTCGGCAAGAAGGTCCAACCGAGACGGGGTTATACTGCGTCAACCAGAGGAGCGCCTTGGAAATTGCAGGGCCGCCTTGGACGCAGACGGTTGTCCCCGCGAGGAGCGAGGTGGTGGTGACGGCGCGACTGGAAGGCCAGAGAACCAAGAGCATGATGATGGACCAGAAGACGCCTGTGCATGGACTAAGTGTAGCCAGGGCACTGATGCTGTGCCGAGAGGAGGTGCCAGTGAGACTGCTAAGTCCAATGGATACCGATCACGACGTTCAGGCCGGGACGGGGTTGGGAACGTGCGAGCCCGTGGTAAGCGTAACAGCAATCGACCAAACGCCGGAGCCGGTGCCGACGCAACGCCTGGGGCCCCGGCAAGAGGGCTTACTGGAGAGGGCGGCCGACCACCAGACCGCAGAACAGCTGGAGAAAGTTCGACAACTGCTGAGGCGATATCAGCGGGTCTTCAGCCAAGGCGAGAGTGACTACGGCCGCACGGACAAGGTGCTTCACCGCATTGACACCTGGGACGCACAGCCTATTCGGCAACCTTCTAGACGCGTTCCGTTGTCGAAGAAAGTGGTGGTAAGAGAATTGCTGGAGGACATGAGATCCAGGGGAGTGATTGAAGAGTCTGACAGTCCTTAGTGTTCCCCTGTAGTCTTGGTGACAAAGAAGAACGGCGAGCTGCGCTTCTGCTAAGACTACAGAAAAGTGCACGCTAACATCCGGAAGGACTGTTTCCCCTTACCCCGAATTGACGACTCCCTGGACATGCTAGCTGATGCACGGTGGTTCTCGACCCTGGTCCTGAATTCGGGCCATTAGCAGGTAGCTCTAGTCCCAAGAGTCAAGGAGAAGTCCGCATTCAAACAAGCCAAGGGCTCTGGAAGTTCACGGTTATGCCCTTTGGCCTCTGCAACGCACCAGCTACCTTCCAACGCCTCATGGATTCAGTAATGAGAGGGCTGAAATACGACGCCTGCCTGCTATACCTAGACGCCATCATCATCGTCGGAAAGACTTTTGAATATCACCTAGAAATTCTGGGGAAGGCGCTACAGAGACTGCACGTGACCAAATTGAAGCTGAACGCGAACAATTGCCAGTTCTTCCGCAAGGAAGTCACCTACTTGGGCCACATAGTCTCAGCAACCGGGGTTGCCACAGACCCGGAGAAGACACAGGCTGTGAGAGATTGGCAGCGCCCAAAGGATAAGAATGTGTTGCGTAGTTTCCTAGGGATGAGCAGTTATTACTGTTACGTGTACGCGGCGAGTCGTGAACCGCAGATTAGGAGCCGGGGTCGCATGCAGCAGTACAACGTCGGAGTGCCATTCGAACGGAACATCGTTGACATTGCTGGACCGTTCCCAGTTTCCGACCGAGGCAAAAATTACCTAATGGTGGTCGCGGACTACTTCACCAAGTGGCCGGAGGTGTACGCCATTCGAAACCAAGAGGCAAAGACAATCACAGACTGCCTCGTGGAGCAAGAGATCTATCGATTTGGGGTGCCTTTAGAGGTACAAAGTGACCAGGGCACCAATATTTGAGTCCAACCTAATGTAGGAGCCGCTACAAAGGCTTGGATTGAACAAGACCCGCACGAGGCCTCTATATCCCCAGTCGGATGGCATGGTCGAAAGATACATCAAGACCTTAGAGGAACACCTGAGGAAGGTCGTGTCCAGCCATCAGAGAGACTGGGACGACAAGGTGCCACTGTTCTTGCCGCCCCACCGCTCGTCTACACACGACAACTGGAATGACGCCAGCCAGCTTAATGTTTTATGATTGACGGACTTAAAATGTAAGATATTGTCTGAGATATTTGTTAAAGGATGTGTTATACTTAAGGGTTTACATATTAGTTTATTTGTGTTGAATATTAATAATTTTAAGATAAAAATAGATAAGATGTAGTTATATTATAATCATAAAACTTAGAGCTAAATTATTTTGTATTGTTTCATATAAGTTTGTTGTATAAATGTAATTTGTACGATACGAACTGTCTATTAGACCGTCAGGAGTTAACATTAGTATGTTTACGTCAAACAACACTTGAGCTGTTTATTTATCTGTAGCTTATTCTCCTGAGTATTTGTTATGAATATTACATTGATTACCTTTATATTTGTTAGTTTTGTATTAATTTGTAGCGTTAGGTAATTTAATATTTGTATTTATGTTATATATTCTTCTTTATGTTATATATAAGGAGATGTTACACGTAATTGTTTAGTTATTTATATCAAAATCTTATAATGTCGGAATATTAACTCAAGTAGGAGGTGAATGTTGCGTGAATGTGGTAGAATAAAATTATATTTATTATTTAGATTGTGAAATAAATGTTTAATTTCATTATTAGTTGTATTAGCAGATATTACCTGCGGCTATAGCAACTCTGACCTCAGTTCATTGTTACAATTTAGACTGTATTTATTTATTTGATTTAGTAAGACTTCCACTAATTCACGTTTTAAACTAAATTTGGGTTTTATTCTTCCTTCATCATTTACCTTATTTCTTAATATTTAAATATTTAGCAATATTAATAGATTTTCTCTTACAGTTTAGCAGTTATACAAAATCATTGATGATGAAGAGATCTTCTGAGGACATTGCTTCATTGTGCACTTCATTAATCATAACAATCATAATAACATATCTCAACTAAAGTGACTCAAAGTGATTTTTGGAACTTCAAAGTTGCATTTACTTAATGGTGATTTATTATGAGCTTTTCCAGAAAAGTTTCGAGTGCCACCTTAAAAAGTTGAAAATATGCACAGTTTGATATTTAACCTACCTTTTTGTTCATTTTAGTTGCAGAAGATGCCAGAATATATTTTAGATAGCAACCTCGGCATTTAATTTCCGAATATAATACGATCCTCCTTGTACGCATATTCGTGATACATAAAGTATTAATTTAACGCCAAAGAAGAAAAAAAGAAGAATATACCAGAAACAGACCTGCAGTACAAATGTTCTGTCTGCTTAAAGAGTGCCTGGGATCAGAGCGGCACACGGTGGCGGTCTTGTGAAACACTAAGTGCAGGTCGACGTTAGTAGATGGCGCGCAAGCTATAATCGCTATGTATTTGTCAAACTATTATAGTTATTACAAATGTCTTCCAGAACATAAGGACACCTGAAATTCTGTTTTGAATTAGAAGACGTGCTTAATGTGAATGATAGCAATTTCGAGTTATATTTAATATATAAATCAATATAAAGTGACAGAATTTATTGTGCTTCAGAACGAAAGCCTAAAGAAAGTTATACACCTGCAACAAAATAAAGAAATGTTTTGTGTATTCATTTGAATAGCTCGTATTCATTTCAATAGCTCATCTTGCACATCGTATTTCTGAATATTTATAGATGGTTATCACATAAATACAATTAAACAGCTAACATTTTGAAATATTCCACTAATTTCCTAATGAGCTAAACACAAAAGTTGTGTAAATTTGTGACTTCATTTGACATTTTTTAAACATTTGTATTTGGTAGCGGATATTGATAAATGTGAAGGCAAGTACATTATACCTGGATATATATGTACAATTTAATTAAATTATAGGTATTCATACAATACGTGTCTTCAGACTGCATCTCACATTAATCTCATCAGCCCAGTTTGACAATTTGATTTAACTTTTAGAGAACGCGCTGAAAATATAATCAACATTTTTAAGTTTTGGTGTAATTTCTGGTACTGAATAACGAGATTAAAACAATGTATCAGAGGGTATTCCGCAAGTACAAAATTTTATGCTTTTAACGAAGGAAAATTATAAATACGTCCATGTCTCGGTTAAGAATCAAATAACAAATAAAACTGTTAAAGCTGTATTATATCAGATGTGGTTTCTCGACTGCAAAAATATTTAAAATGAATTATATCAAACAAGAACGTTAGTCAGTTATCCTTTGTTTATTGCGCTACGGAGAGAACTTTTTGTCTACTAAAGACATTGTACACTCTCAAGGACTCAGTTTTTTATGTTGTGTAACCTGTTTTGTAGTGAACAACTGACAGGCGTTTTACTTTATCAGGTTGTACATTCTAAAAATCTTGGCTGCACCTCACCATGGACTTTGTATCTCTTTTATACCTTTAATTCAGAGCAGTATACAATTAATTACTAAATAAATACAACAGCTTAGTGGTCCAGATTGTTCCCAGTTTGTAAAAAGTGTCAAATACGTGTAACAAAAACAGTATAAAATATCGTGAGGGAAAACATGGCTACAGATATCGGTGTTTGTCATGTCAAAACTCTAATGAAGGACAGCTGCGATACGTGACAAATACAAGAACAAGCCGTGCTCACTCACATTGAGCTTTCTGTCTTTGTGACCGGAGAATAAACAAAGACGGCAAATGACGTCAAACCTGAAAAGAAAGGGATTCAAATACAAAGAGAGAACTCATTTCTATGATTTCACTTCGATAATTAAAACAAAGAAAACATTGTTTAACCTCAAAGGTGTTAAAGGTCCAGACACTGCCCGCAATGCTACGCTTCTCAAGTAATTAATTGCACAGAAAATGCACAGCACAGATAACATAAATGACCATCTCTAGTACATTGTTGACAAACTAAAGGAGACGGAGGTCGTCATAAATGAAGTCTGATTATTCATAATTATGCTGTATTCCATAACATCTTAAGTTGAAAATTTTATAATTGCCTTTGTATGAAGGGATGAGTTACCTGGTGTTCAAATCCTCTAAATTAGAATCTATGAAAAAAATGTAGCCAGACAAAAAGACCAGACTTCAAGTAAAGGAACACTATATACAGGTAATGACAGATATATACAGAGAAATGGTAATAACCAGAAGAAACTACTTCTCAAAGCAATTTACAACAGCAGGTCTCAAGTGGTCTCTCTGTGAAGTCTTTTCGAAGACAAATTGACAGTACATCTGAATGTTGTTCAAAGAAGGAGAATTTAAATAAACCTGAGCACCTCTTCATGGTAGAACAATGTATAGATATAGGCTGAATATCTACTCCCGACTGCAGTAGTACCAACAATCACATGTATTTGACAAGTTCATCAATTTTGTTCGAGTTATATTGCATATCTCTGTCCTCATTCACACTTATTCGTACAAAAAATTAATTGAAGCTTTAAAATGGTGCAATGTTTTTATTTTTAGTAGCTATTTTTTATTGTTCTAGCATTTTCTATAATGTTACACGAGGAAGGAGAAGCGGAAGAGCAACATGTATAAATGGGTTTAATATAGCTGACAGCAGCGCCTTTTCAGGATTTACCTAGCATTAGTCGTCACATTAAACATACTTCACAATAAGATATGATTATTTATTGTTTTTAGATTCAAGTTAGATAATTAATGGATACTTTATATCAATATACAAACTTTAGATAAATTACAGTAAAATTTCTGTCTATAATGTCGTGAAGAGAAAAAAGACAATAGATTTTAAGTGACAGTCAAATGTTTTAAAAGTGATTAACTCGGGGATGGCTTTGAAATTTCCTTCTCTTTGTATCTCCAACAGAAAATAAAAAATCTCATTCTTAAATTCATATAGTTTTCTCATAGCTTTCTTAAATCGAAATTGCTCCTCTACATTTGCTGCACGGATGGGATATATTTATAAATACGTTCTAGTTCTAGTGACTTCAAAACGTGTGTTGCTACTGAAACATCGATACTGAATTATTGGACGATAATACAATACCTTATAATTCCAGTAAGTCCATAATAGAAAGTAATAATGGCTTGTCACTTTTAAAATTATATAACTATTGGGAAATTCTGAAATATAACAAAGTGTAAATCCGAAATTATTGACTCTACAAAGTAAATTGTATCAGACATATATGTAGTTAGTCTTTGTTTATCTCTTACTGTTTACAGTTATGTAAAGTGATTCATAATAAAAACGACTTCTGAGGACATTTCCTGCAAATTTAGTATATTTCATTTGGCATAAACATATTACAATCATATGCTACTACAAGTATGATATTAGATTTAATTTTGATAAAAATGTTTTCATTTATTTAGTAGCGCAGTATCGCGTGTTAATGGTATATAATTTTAATATATACCCGATTTTCCAATTTCTAGTTTGGCTCAAAAATCAGTTTTTCTTTTCGTGATCTCATAATATCTATCTCCAGTAAAACATCGTCATTAAGTATCTGGTTAGAATGCAACTACTCCACTACCTGCTATGTATGATTGCGGTACAGAAAATAAAACAAGGTAACACCGAAATAAAGCTGACACACAAACATGGATAGAAACCTCCAGTTGACATTTCCCTCACGTGTAGTGAATTTCACTACAGCACACATGGTGGAAGATTCATGAAACAGGAGGCGCGCGTAGCGAGTTATAGAGGGCGCGGAAGTAAAAATTGCTTTGTAAATATGAATGTCTTAGTTATTAGGAATCATCACAATTGTATAGCATTAATAATGATTCCTTCGTGTCGAAAGATAAATATAAATATCAAGGGTAATAAACTTGAGCCGTGTTGCCTACAAAAATCAATATAAACAAGCAACAAGTATTGTGTTTCGGAGCGAAAGTCTATTAGAGCTAATTTATTTATAACACATTAATCAGTTTCATTTGTATATTTATTCTTATAGCAGCAGTAAGTAAGATGTGTGCATAGTTGTATGTGAAACATTGAACATTTGTTATGAAACCACTCTAAGAAAATGAGCAAACCTATAATGTTCATCTAGATTAAAATGTAATAGATGTAGGAATATTTAAGCTGTCCTTTGAATTGTTTTATTAAGACGGCAGTATGTTGTGTGAGTGTATTCTACAATGTTTTTAATGCCACTTGCCAAAGGAAGGTAAGACCCATATCATGTTTATCAACATTATTTTTCTTGAGAATTTTAAGAGAATGGTGCATACAAATTGGGCAAAGAAATCCAAAGGCAGAATCACTTGATGGGAGATTGTACTTGAGTTTGAAAAAAATTGGTTATTTTGTCCTAATTCTTTTTAAATAACTTAATATATTATCTGTAACAAGAATATAAGAATGTTTTTTTTTTTTTGAATTAGAGATTCTAAGGCCGTATCACCTGTCACTGTCACACTGCACGTACTGGTTACGCCTCTTTTCTTTGTCGATGGACTAAGATGCACGTATAGGTAAGTGGTACTAGGCAGGGAAAATATTGTGTTCTATACTAAACCCTCCAAAACCACCGACTAAATTTTAACCTGTAAGTGAGAAAATTATTGTATATTCTCTAGGAAAGATGGTAGAAGGATCCATGAAGAGCGCTGCATAAGACTCAGTAATAGAAAATGAAGGACAAACAGGCAGGCCATCTACAGACATTGCATTGTTAGTGACTGGGGCACTTTTCTCAGAAACTATTAATCCTAAAAGTGTGAAAATTTTACACAACGTAAACAATGATTTCCTCTAGAAAGTATACCCAAAACACTGATGTAAAGAACGAGTTATTATTAAAAAGATTTGTAAGTAAATTTAATCACACAAATTGGAACTAGGAGAAAACATTATTCATCAGCAATACATATGTATGTATATTAGAAAAAGACCACTCCAAATTAGTTTCTGAAAATTTAAAGATATATATAACTAATTTAACTTCGGCAGCACTACAGTTAAAGCTCTTCCCGTGCACTTCACCTTAATTCTGCAAATATTTATATATTTAAAAGTTGTGAATACCGCATTATTAAACGTACTACTGTCCTAATTTATTTTGTACATTATAAACTATTTTACTAGTTCATAGCTATTTGTCTACTGTTTACCACATATATCTACAAAAATTCTATTTTTTCTATCGAATATAATGTATCCTATCCTACCATCTCTGTACTGCCTCTCAAACTTCATGACAAACCTCAGCCCTCTGATATTTGTCTAATGTTTCCTATGCTACCATCTCTCTACTGCCTCTCAAACTTCACGACAAACCTCAGCCCTCTGATGTTTGTCTAATGTTTCCTATGCTGCCATCTCTGTACATCCTCTCAAACTTCACGACAAACCTCAGCCCTCTGTTGTTAGAAACACCAGATTTAAACATAAACCAAAAACTATTATATTTAATGTCGTTGATATGTTCTTAAAAAGTGAAAGCTAACTACGTAACAGGGTTTTACAACTCAAGATACGGTACAGATTATAAATGGTCACAGAAATAATGATCCCTAATTATCGGATTGTCATTCTTCTGTCCTCGGCTCAACAGAAAATTATTTGCAACAATAAATAAATTAGTAACTAAAATACAGACAATAAAGACTAAGGAGAAAGGAAAAAAACAAGATAACAGCGTTTTGAAACTAGCCTTTGACCCGCCATGTGACACACAGCTGATCATCTCGACCGGCTGCCACACATTCTATGTCACTCATTGTGAAAGCTTTCGTATATGACCTTGCCAGTATAATATGTATGGAAAATCAACGATCATTTAAGCTTTTCTCAGATTCTTGATCCTTATTTAAGGCTGTAACTATTAATTCTGTGTGCATGTATTACCGAATAGAAGAGCAGAGCTGCAATAATTGCTTTTGTGCTAAAATGGTCAATATTTTCGCATTAGAATAGAAACCGCGGGTTGCATAGGTAAGATTAAATAGAGGCAGCTGACACACCTGGTATAATGTTATTTTCGAACTGAGTAATTCTATATGAAATTTGATGAACTTGAAAGACCTAGACCATTTCCGATTCCAACACATCTGTTTTGGAAACATATCCCACACGTCCTCTTACCCTGGACATGCAGGAGTCACATCCGATTTAAGAAATACGTAGCCCAGATATTTATTTATGATCCTACTTACAGAGCATCATTTTAAATTCTCTGTGCGTTGTTGACTTCGCTGTAACGATACATGCTGCTGCATTTAACAAGGGCCAATGTGTGTGTGTGATATTTCATTATTCTTACATTTTGTAGAATTTTCAAATCAGTTTCTTGACTGCAGTAATTCATTCACATTGTGTCCGACGTTTAGATAGTATAATTATATTTAAAATTATGAATGAGAATTTCAAACTGCTCACATTTTCTATTAGGTACTGAATCTCTGTTATATCCATCTGTGAATTACACGGCCACTGAGCTATTTTACAATAATATTTTGTAAAAATTATGTGCAGATTTTGGAGACAATGAAGTTGATCATAAGAAAATTTTATTAATTATAGTACTTTGAAAGCAGCACTTTGCTTAATGAACAACTAACCCTAATGTCAAACTGTTGGTTTTGCTACCAAACTTTATACACATATAAGCTATAGTCATTAAAGCTTTTCCAAATAGCAATTCATAGAAAAATGGACTTAATAGGAATGAAATAATTCTTATTCATCTTACTGTTTCAATTATTCGGGTGAAACTGTAAGCTGTAGGTTTCATGTAATGTTAATCTTTTTAATGTTTCATTTAATATTTCCATTAAGTTAAATATGTTTAGCAGTATGTACCCTGAGAGATCCTGATCCTGATGCTGCCGGTGCGACAGTGGAGATAAACATTCCGTCGCTAATGCAGTGAGCTTCTATTTCGACCGAGCTATAATATATCCGCGCCGTTTGCCTGCCGTATTACCGACAGAATGAAATGTCTAACTTATTTGGAAGTCACATCTCGTGCACTGATGAATAATTTACGGTCGATTTCAATTAATCACATATTAGCATAATATTCGTCACATACGCTGTGGAAATGTTCCATAAAGTATTTATAAAAGCGCGAGATGTGACTGCGAAAGCGGTTGGCCAAATAATTTCTGAAAAAGCCACCTCTTAACTGGAGATTTTTTCTCCTATATTAATAATTATTTCTTGAACTAAACATTATAGTATTAATATTGCCGTTATATTAAAATTATAAACAGAGAATAAAGCAGTTTTGTTATTGGGTATCTTTAATAAGTACTTGGTAAGGTCCATAGTACGTACATTATTGTAAGCATAAGTTTATATAAAGCAAATTTTCAGAAAGAGATGGAATTTGTGATTGATTTATGAAATTAATATAGCACAACCCTACTAGGTTGTACATGACGTAGTTTCAGTCTATCGAACTGTGATTGTTGCCGTAACTAGCGACACGCGGCGAACGCCCTTTTGAACTACATTTTCAGTTGAGCTTGTTGTTCGGAGATGGCACGTGCATCACAATTAGTGGAAAAAATTTATTTCGATAACATGGCAGTGTATATTTGAAATATAATTAACTGTTAATTCGGTCAGAATATAGCTTAGCACAGAAAATCACTCCATGGGAACTAAACCTCCCGTCTCCTTCATTGGGAAGGTAGCATCGCATAGCGGGGAGGTACGAAACTAAGCTATGAGAATTTGCGATCCCAAATATTTACGTTGTTGACAGTTGTAGTTTTCGTACCTGCCTAACTGTCACATTCAGTCTATCATGTTCCAACTGCGCATTGCTACAAAGATAACTTTTTATTGTAATTTACGTTCTTTAACTTTAATAAGGTCATATCTGACG